>JAOYMZ010020934.1:0-18402 GCA_025802335.1 Pinguicula primuliflora
CAAAAAAAGAAACACGTGTTCGTCCATATATATAATAATAATTAATTAATTTGAAAGAGAATATATTCAGATCAACCAAAGGAAAAAAAACGTGTCCCCTTAAAATTGGCTTAGCAGAATTTTAGGTGTACCCAAAACGACGGAAATTTTCTTGTTATGTGAGTGCTGTGTGGTGTCGTTTAACGTCGCCGGTTTTATAAGGATTTATTTATATTAGATCATTAAATGTTTACGGTTTTATTAGACCTGTAGCGGATTTATTTTTTCAAATTTTTATGTAATTTCTCTATCATTTTATGTTTTTATTATTTTTACAAAATTTTAATTGTATTTTTCTATTTTTGTATGGATTTTCAAAGTGTTTTAATTATTTTTTATTTTTGCATAATTTTAATGTTTTAATTTTAATTTCTTATTTCATACTTTATATTTTTGTAGTTTATATTTTAAAAAATAGTAATAAATGATATTCAGGGACAAAACAATTTTTAATTATTTTATATTTTTTGATTAAGGGTATTTTAGTCTTTTCATTGTTAATTTTAATTAAAATAAAATAAGAGGGTGCGTTGCTTTTTTTAAACCACATGGAGCTAAATTGTCAGTTTATAAACTACAATGAGGTAAAGTGACTTTACCACAAACCACCTGGATGTAAATTGCATTTTACTCGAGCACGATCCAAAACGTAAGTTGGTCGGGCTGGACCTCGTTGTTTTCGGGCCCTGCAGCTTGAATCGACAGTGTCGGTGTGTACTGTTGTTTGTGTGTGTGGCGAGATGGTGAGCATCACGAAATTTTAAGGTAAGAAGTAAGAACCATCACGGAATTGGTCGGGCCATTTTTGGGCCCGAATCGGCCCAATATGAATTGATTTGCACCGGCGGCCCGCCAAATCACGAAGTTGGTCTGACCGAAGGGTTTGAACTGTATCGATTTATTCAGGTGAAACACCTTCGCAAAAAACCCGAATTTCTATTTAAACATCACCACTTAATCACTCTTTTAATTGGTTCAAATTAAGGATGGATCCACTACCATTTAAACATGTTTTTTTTTCTTTTCTTTTTAACCCACCACACTTTAACCATTCTATAGCAATAAGTTGGGAGTTCGTTTTTGTCCAACAATAAACTATTAAATAATATAGAATTGTTGAGAGTTCGTTTTTATCCATTAATATGTGATTTCAAAGTACCCTGGAGCTCCTATGTAAATTCGAACAAGACGCAGACAAAATAGATAAATTTCTTCTTTACTTTGGTTTGTCAACACAGCAGCAGCACACAAAATAGACGCAGACAAAATAGACAACGCAACAGCCAAACTAAATGCAGACAATCAAAAACTCGAATGTAGAGTTGCACATAGTTAAGCAGCACCAGTAGCCAAACTCAAAAAACTCAATGCAGATAATTAAGCAGTACATCAGCCAAAAACTCTAGTCTCGTCTTTCTTCGCAGCAGCCTTCTTCTTTACCAGCAATCAAAGTAGGAGTTGCTTGCAAAAACACGATGTAGCAGGAATTTGCTTCTTACACCAGAATCCCCTCCACAACTGCATTACAAAGCAAAATCAGTAGAATCAGCACAAAAAAAAATCAACGATAAAAATGAAGTCAAAGAAACTCACAATCTCATTGCAACGATGACGATGAAAAAGGAAAGTTCAATGCTTGTGAATGAGATGGTTGTGACGAAAGTGCCTGCATCAATATATCACCCGAAAGAATCAGCTTTTGTTGTTGATTCACAATAAAACAATATGGTGGAAAAAACCTAATGGGTTCATGGTTTGCGAACCAATTTGGTTAATGGTTGCTGTCCAATATCAATTCCATGAGCTGCGTGCATATCCATCCGATCATGTTGGTTTAGAGGAGGTCTTCTTCTTATGCTTCTTAACTTCCAGAGCATTTATATCTCTCTTTGTTCCTTGACCATTCTGATGGGATCTGGTGTTGCATCTCGAGAAGAATCAACTCATGTTTTCTTGTTTTCTTTGGATGTGGCATTTTGAATCATTTCTTCACCTTCGTGCCTAAACTGTATCCATGAGTTGACCTTCATTTCTAACTCTAGGAGTGCTGCCTTAGTTAAAGGATGCACTTCCTCAATCTTTGCGCCTTTCATCACAATCCTTTGAAAAATATGTGATAACTCACTATAACGAACAGAAAATGTCGGATCAATGTCACTGTAAATTAAGTTCCCATGAAGGCTAAATACTCCTTCATCTATAACGGATATACTCTCTCTCTTCAAATAGTACTTTAGAGCAAGCTTATCATATTGTAACTCACGAAACAACTTCAATGCATGTGATCAAAAAATGTCATTGAATTAGGGTTTAGGGTTTAGAGATGGTGAGCATCACGAAATTTTAAGGTAAGAAGTAAGAACCATCACGGAATTGGTCGGGCCATTTTTGAGCCCTTAGGCCCGAATCGGCCCGACACAAGTTGATTTGCACCGGTGGCCCATCAAATCACAAAGCTGGTCTGACCGAAGGGTTCAGACTATATAGATTTATTCAGGGGAAACACCTTCACAGAATAACCCAGGTCCTGAATGGACGAGTTTTTTAGAATTTCGACCATTTTGGTGCTGAAGGTCTGCCATGAGCAAAAACACATCCGAGTTCCGACTCAAAATGTAATCTTCATCGTAAACACCATTTTTGGCATGGCTGTGCCACTAGTCTTTACTACCCCTGTTTTTTCCAGTAAAGCCCTGCGAATATCGTTCAACATCTTTTTGGTTGGACAATCTTTTAAAAGAATAATTGATACAAAACCAGGGTCCAAGAAGGTTGTCAAGTTTTTCACCCGAAGAAAAGTCATACAGTTCGGAAGCAAATAAAATAATACATTTTTAAATTGAAGCAACACCAAGTGTTAAAACAAACTTAGTAATCATCACATCACATATAGAGCCCTTCTGGAACCCCTTCTTTCTTCTTGAACATGACCTTGTCTTTAGCCTTCTTGAAATCAGGATGGGTCACCTGAGAATCAGGTAGAGTGTCAGTCGATGCGAGCAGATGCAGAAAAGGTTAATAATTCATGCCCTCCTCAAAGTCTCAAACATTGGATTTTTAGTCCGGTTGGAAGAGCATGGTGAAAGTTAGAACAGACACTCTCTTAGAAGTTGGGTAGAATCGAGTTACCTTCATGCGACGCTCTCTCAGTGCAAGTAAACCAGCTTCGGTGCATATGGCCTTGATGTCCGCCCCAGAAAACTCATCTTTTGTCATGACGAATTCTTCAAGGTTGACATCTTCAGACAAGGTCATCCTCGACGTGTGAATCTAGATATCAATTACATTTAACAAAGGGGATTAATGGTTCTCTTTAGGTTACTGAAGAATGTGCGCCAGATAAGTACTCTTTAAGTTCATCAATACCTGAAAAATCCGCCTCCTGGTTTTGATATCTGGAAGAGGAAATTCAATCTTTCTGTCTATTCTACCTGGCCTGAGGAGTGCAGGATCAAGACTTTCGATTTTGTTAGTTGCAAGAATTACTTTGACATCTCCTCTTGAATCAAAGCCATCCAACTGATTCAGCAATTCAAGCATAGTCCTCTGAATTTCACGTTCGCCACCGGAGTGAGCATCATACCTATAGAAAATCATTATCGGTTTGATTTGCTTACAAATATTACAGGCTTATCACATTTGATCATTACCTTTTTGTACCCACAGCGTCAATTTCATCAATGAAGACAATAGATGGAGAAAGGTCATCAGCAACTCTAAAGAGCTCTCTCACCAACTTAGGGCCATCACCAAGGTACTTCTGAATTAACTCACTTCCAACCACACGCAAGAATGTTGCTGACGTAGAGTTAGCCACGGCCTGGATTTTTTTTTTTAATGAAGTGAAGGGGTAAAGGATTTAGCAAAGGACATGCAATAACAACCTCCAGATAATTTCACTTTCTTTAGTCACGAGCAATAGTACAATTGAAAACAAGACACCTAGGATTAATAAATTGAATTATTAGATTAAACCTTAGAAGATATAATGCCTAAACAATTAAGTAGTATCCAACTACACACCTTAGCAAGTAATGTTTTCCCAGTTCCGGGTTCTCCATATAGTATCACGCCCTTGGGAGGTTTGATACCAATATCCTCATACAATTCAGGGTGAGTCAATGGAAGCTCAACCGCCTCTTTGATCTCCTGGATCTGGGCATCCAGGCCACCGATATCAGCATATGATTCCAATGGAGCCTTCTCAACCTTCATAACAGAAACCATGGGGTCGACTTCATCTTGAAGCAGGCCAACAACAGAAAGTACCTGCAAGAAGGTAATGTTCCTCTAATACTTTGGCAAGAATGTAAAGAAACTCCCACATCAAAGCCCAAATTCCAAAGGTAAGTGCCGCAGAGAGCGGTTATCTTTAATACTCATGAAAAACACAAGATATTATGATATGCTTCAAATAACTTTCCCTTATAATTAGAGGTCTCTGGACAGCACACAAAGCATGCATAGAAAAAATATAATGGGATAAAATTTGCTAGACCATTAGTTACATAAAACCTCGTTTTTTATGATCAGTTAATCTTCCAAGTAAACATAGTAATGGAATGGGTATCACCAGTTTCTGTCTACTTGGAAGAATCTGATTCCAGGTTTTGTAATGGTGCTGCATCCAGTGCTCTCTAATCAGTACTATATTGACACTTTTGCCAATGGATTGCAAGAAGAAATAAGAGCAGCCTAAGAAATGGTTTCAATGGTGAAGAGAAGAAGCATGAACGCACAGCTGATAAAAGCAAAACATATCCTCCACTGAAGCCTGTGACTACTCCGACCCCATTGCCACAGAAACAGCCAACTGAAGCAGATATGAGGAGTGAATTGAGAAAAAATATGTTAAAAAAAGAAAAACAACATGTTACAAATATGTTGAGTTCTTTGTAACTGAGCCATTGCTGCAAAATCTAATCAGTTTTATGCATTAATCAATGGTGTGGGATTAAAGCCGATTTCACCGTTAGTAATTTCGTTACACTTTTTTCCTTGAGTTAAGTAGTCTTTAATCAAGGTCTAGGAAATTTCCGTCGCCGGAACTCTGCCGAAGCATGAGAATTTGGGTCTTTTATATATATGTTTTCCAACGGTGTGGATAATTTCGGTAACGGACGATGACAGTGTTCAGAATTAAAATGGATGGTAACAATATGGGTATTTGATGGGAGTCATATAAACTACACATATATATATATATATATATATATAAGAGAATGATTTTATGCTTACTTATGTTTCATACATGCAGTGTTTGATTCCTTTTTTGTACTTAGTATTGCGAATCCCTCAAGGTTTTTGGTTTCTCCTAAGGTGTATAAATCTCCAATCAAGTTAACTAACTTCCTAACTTACTCAGCAAGCAACATTGAGTTTAGAGAAACCACCATGTGATGGGATCTAATGACACAATCCGCACCCTTCCCCACTTAAAACCTATGAGATTATGTTGCCCTAAATTACTAAGCGTCAAATCAATCTACCTTAGTAGAATATGACTACTAACAACATGAAAATTAACTAATCAGACCTCCTAATACATGCCAGTAATGATTTGCAACAAACTAACCTAGTTGATCAAGTTAAGAGATTAAATGCAAATATGTATTCGTGTAAACTCAATACCAAAGTATGAAAAGAAACTACCCACACCTCACCAAAACCTTTAATCACCGCTTGAACTTATGAGTCAGTAGAAGTTTGAGGTGTTTAGCCACCCATAATAAGAGAAGGAAGCTAACAACTTCATAAACATAATCATAGACAAAGAGAAAGGAAGTATATTATATTGTTTCTTATATGTAGGATGAGGGAGAAGAAAAGACGCATAAGGCACTAGAGGACAAAATGCAACTATTTCCCTCAATACGATTAATAGAAACGTTTTTCCTAACAACATTAGGGTAAAGAAAAATCAAGGTGGATGGCTGGAGCACACGGAAGGAAAAATCAAGGTGGATAGTGGGAGAACACTGCATTATTGACCATAAAACTGGGAAGATTAGGATGTGCAATGGAGTATAATACCCATGCTCGTAAACATAGCTAATGGAAGAAAGATGATCGGTTGATTATTTGCAGGAATTAGCTTGGAAGACTCAGGGACCCTCATTCACTAATCCTGATTACGTGCACAGTATGGGAGGCTGGGATCTAGAATTAGGAGGTGTTGTCTAGGAAACATATTCTCATTGAGATTTAACTATAAACAAAGGCAATTGATAATCAGCCAAGCTGAAGAAAGATCAAAGTTCAAGAAACTTACTCACAATTGACGCATGCATCAGAAAAGCATAATGATATATCATCTTCCAGACCATTTAGTTCCATACAAGCTCCCATTATCTTCCAAGTATTTATGGTTATGAACTTACTGGACAAAGGGTAGATACAATGTCAGTTGGAAAAGTATATACACAATAGTAAGTGAAGAGGAGGCCGTATCAATGACTACATTTTGGAGAGAGTTTTTAGACAGTAGCAGAAGACTCTACCACCTTCCACCGCTTAATATCCCCAAATGCATGGACAAACTATGGTTAGCTCAGAAAGGTACTTCAGGCACACAACCTTTGAGAACCAACAAAAACATGATTCTGCTTTCCCTATCTAATTGGTGATACAATACCAGCTTCCATTTGGTCTATTATTATGTCATTTTTAGAGGGGTATAAAACTTGCTATTTTCTCTCCACCATTATAACACTGTGCAGTTGAATCAAGTATTCCAGAATCTTAATGCTAGAAAAACAACAGTCAAGAATCAAATCAGATATTTACAGCAAACTCTACGGTGAAACACTTACAGGTAGCTGTTCAAACGGGAACTTAAGATTGCCTAAGTGGATGCACGTGGGTTTCAACCGGGTAGCTATCCAACTATGCCAAAATATGCCTCACTGAGTCACAGTTAACCAACCATGCAAAAAAAATTCAGATTATCACCAGTCAGTAATCACGTAGGAAAGGTAGCAGAAAAACAATACATCTACGTCCTGCGGCCAAACAAAACACACTTAACCTTAATGTTGTCTTTGTTATTGAAGGTCTCACTTTGACGTATTTTATAGGAGTTCTCAATTCTTTCATCCAGATTCTAGGGTTAATTTAACAAATTACGCGAATCTTAACATCTAATAACTGCTTTACGTATGAAAAATACCAGAGAACACTTAGAGAGCCATCTCAGTACTCGGGCCGATAACCATAATCAACAGAATGATGATAAGGTTACCTTATTGTGCATAAGAATAGAACATCCGGGCTCCAGCTGATCCTTGTCGACAAACGACAGGATTCCAACATAATACTCCGGCCCAACCGATGAAGAAACAATCGCATGATTCTCATCAATCAGCTCCTCCAAGTTCCCAACACTCATCGGCGAACCTCGAATATCATCAACCTTCGACCGGTCTTCCTCCGTCTTCTCTTCCTGCGGCTTTAATCTCTCTTGATTGGCCACGAACTCCTCCTCCATTAGCAAGTAATCCTTGATCCTCTCGAGCTTCAGAAGTCGAAGCCTACACTTCGACACAGGCGTCACCGTCGGGATCCGCGCCGCCGCCTCCGGACCCTTCTGCTTCCGCTGCTTGCGGCCGACGCGAGCCGGTGGAGCAGCTGGCTCATACTTCTTTTCCTTCTTATCACCGTCATTCTTACGGTCTCCGGGACCCTGCCGATTCAAACCGCCGGGTGTACCCTGTCCCATCTGCCCGGTTCCGATTGGGGAATTCGATTCGAATTTAGGGGTTTTGGTGAGTGAAAGGTCATTTATCCATTATACAATACATATATACATTTTAATTTTAATGTAAAAGAATTAATTTATCCGATTCTACTTTCATAAAAACATCCATCACCGTATAAATATTTTTTATCTTAATATATTTTTATTAATGATCAAAAGGCCATCTATATAGGCTCATCAAATTCACGACGAAGATTATTTTTATTTCAGGTTTACGTAGAAGATTATAACGGAGAGAAAATAGATTGAATTTTTTTTATCTCAGTTTTGTATAGAAGAATATTAAAAAAAAATAAAGGATAATTTGATCATTAATAAAGAAATAATAAGATAAAAAATATTTATGGGGTGGATAGTCTTTTTATAAAGTACAAGAGGATAAATTGATTCTTTTGAAAGTGCAGGAATGCAAATGGATGAATATGTATAATTCAAGAGTGTAAATTACATTTAGCTCGATTTTCGTTCAGGGGGCTCAAGCAATTAGTTGCGCATTCGGAGATTTTCTATCTTTTCAAGAAAGAAACGGCGATGTAGAGGCACACAAGTAACCAAACATAAAAGGCTATGGGGAGATAATATATATATATTTTTACGATGAGATAATACGCATATATAATTATGCATAAATTAATTTTTAATAAAACTTTCTATTTAGGAATTATATTAGATGTAATTATAAATTAAATTTTATTAAATGTTGAACCAAAATCTTAAAATTACAAATTTTAAGCTCTATTAAAAATAATAATTAATATTACGACAATTTCGCTGTCGAAAAATTAAAATCTCAAACTCTATAATTCCTAATACTAAATTTTATTCAACAAAGACAATCAATATTACGCCGTCTTCCCTGCTGAAAAATTAAAATCCTAAATGATGAACACAAATTCCATAAATCCTAAATGATGAACACAAATTCTATAAATCCTAATATTAAATTTTATTTAACGATGACAATCAATATTACAGCAGTTTCGCTGTCAAAAAATTAAAACCCTAAATGATGAATCCAAACTCTATAAATTCTAAATGCTAAACTTTATCTAACGATGACAATCAATATTACGGCGGCTTCACTGCCGAAAAACTTTAACCCTAAAGGATGAACCCAAACTTTATAACCCCTAAATGCTAAACTTTATTTAAAGACGATAATTAATATTACGCCACCTTCGCCGACGACAAATTAAAATTCTGGACTCTATAAATTTGCCGACGAGTTCTTCGTGATGCCATTCGGGTTGACCAACGCACCTGCCGTCTTTATGAACTTGATGAATCAGGTGTTTCATCCTTATTTGGATAAATTTGTGGTGGTATTTGTCAACGACATTCTAATATACTCCCCTGATTTCGAGGCACATGCTGAACACCTGAGGGTGGTGCTCACCCGGCTCAGAGAAGAGATCATGTATGCAAAATTTTCGAAGTGTGAATTCTGGATCGAGGAGGTTGCCTTTTTAGACCACGTGATCTCGACTGAAGGTGTGGCAGTGGACCCCAACAAGGTAGAGACCGTCAAGAATTAGCCCGAACCCAAGATTGTGGGATAGACTCGTAATTTTTAGGGGCTAGCAGGATACTATCGAAAGCTCATAGAGGGTTTTTCCAAAATAGCTCAGCCTCTCACCAAACTTGCGCAAAAGGGAGTAAAATTTCAATGGAATGAGACATGTGCTAGAGGGTTCAGAGACTTGAAGGGAAAGCTGACTTCCGCTCCGATGTTAGCCCTACCTAAGGAGGGGCAGGATTATGTTGTATACAGCGATGCCTCCAAGAACGGATTAGGGTGTGTACTGATGCAGCACAATAAAGTAATAGCCTATGCATCCCGACAACTGAAGGCATATGGGGGAACTACCCTACCCATGACCTCAAACTGGCCACAGTGGTACACACTTTGAAAGTGTGGAGAAACTATTTTTATAGGGTTCGGTGCACGATATTCACCGATCACAAGAGCTTGCGATACATTTTTACGTAAAAAGAACTGAACATGCATCAACGGCGATGGATGAAGTTGATTAAGGTAAGCTGTCTGGGCACTAAAGGTCCAGGAACCTGTCAAATTGTTCTTTTGGAAGGTGCTTCACGAAGGGCTTTGGAGCAACAACGAGAGGTTAAGAAGGGGAATTTCAAACTCTCTGGACTGCACCCTATGCCACAGGGAAGAATCTATCCTTCATATATTATGTGATTGCAGGAATAGTAGAGTAGTGTGCATCTTTCTTAGACCTGATCTTCTAAATGTCTTCTTTTCTTATAATTCTATTTTTTCCTGGATTTTCGATAATGCCTCAGGGCCTGATTCTAGCTCTTCTTGACAAGCACTCTTCGCTACCACATGTTGGAAATTGTCGACCTTCAAGAACGAGAGAGCTTTTTCAAGGGAAACAAACAACAATGACTAGTCAAGAAATATCTATCCAAACTCTCTTTACTGAACCACAAAGTGTTCTTCTATATACAGGGAATAAATCCAGATTTAAAGCAATCAACAGGGCGACAATACCACAACAAGTTCAGGCATCAATTGCATTGGATGCCTCTTGGGACTACTTTCTCAATGTGGATGCAACAATAGCTCGTCCCGACGGCATAGCAGCATGTGGAGGTGTTCTGCGTGACAGGGCTTCTAACTGGCTATTGGGCTTCTCGGAACACATTGGCATCTATTCAATCCTTGCAGCTGAGCTATGGGCACTCCTCTATGGCTTTCAGCTGCTCAGTGGTTTGCAACTTCAGAATGTTAGAGTTTCATCCGACAATAAAGTGATGGTGGAAATGATCAACAATAACACTCTGAGCTCACGAACAAAGAACTTACGTGACAACAACGATATGCTTCGATTTTGCACCAATGATTGGTGATAACAATCTTACTCCGACACAGCCCTCACTCCTTTGCACCCAGGGGGGACAACAGAGGAAGGTCCACCCATCTGAACGCGAGGGGTGCGGATGGATAGGGTGGACCAAGGGGGTGTTACTTCGTGTTGAGATTTTGGGACATGATCCATATGTTACTAACTATAATGTTGTGTGTTTACTTGATTAAAACACCCATGCATGTTCCTCGAACACGTAAGAGCCGGATGATGTTAAAATGTTTCAAGTCTAAGTCTTTGGGCTTTAAAATAACTTGCGAAATGATCAATCGGGTTAGATAACCTGGAGATTAAAATTCAAATACTCGGATTACCGTCTACTCAACCTTGATTCTCGGGTTTTCTGGTTTATTGCTATGTAGAATTGTACTTGTGAGTTAGTTTTTGGGTCGAGATAGGTTATTGGGCTTTGATAGTTGCTATTGGGCTTGGTTTGTATCTGTGGGCTTTGGTTACATCTATCTGTTTGGTTCCTGGGCCGAACCATTACTTGTCTCATTCATTTATTCTGGTCCGGTCTCGTTTAGTAGATGTTTGATCTATATCATTTATTGTTGGCCCATATTCATCCGTCGCCTTGATCCATGATATATATTCGTTTGGCCTGTATTTCGATCGTCACTTTTACTTTTTGCAACTCTTTGATACTCTCTCTCGACCGAAACCCTATTTTTGCTGTCTTTTACTCATCGCTTCTTTCGCCTTTTCCGACTGATTCTTCAGTCCATTTTTAATTCTAAGCACAGATCTGGACTCCTCGTTCTCTTCTCATTCTTTTGAACCGATTACTTTCTCCGTTTCAAGTGTTGAGTGACGGTTTTCATCGAGGCTCATCTGACTGATGGCTCGTGTTCTAGCCAATTCTTGCGAGATATTGACACATCTTTGAACGATCTGTTTTCGAGATACAGGATTACTCTTGATTTGTTCAATTTGTGTTGCATGCAAATTGTTCATTCGTTATTCTTTCTCTATCACTACTGGCACTTATTCTTTCTTGTATAAGATCTGAGCAAGGTCGAATCGGATCTCACAGTAATATCAGAGCGAGGTTACCACTCAGATCTGGTTCGGAAGTGTGTTGCATGTCTCAAATCTGTTGAAATCTGAGTCACTTGTCAGTAGATTTATATTGTGGCAGTTGAAATACTTCGATTGTCTACTTTATCGGTCTAGTTCAACGATTTATTGGACTGTGGATACTAATTCGTGATTCATATGAAGGTGTTGATCTGACTATTAGTAGATCTGAACATCGCTCTGCTGATTTCTAAAACTTTGGGTTGAAATTTATCCTTCAACGCCTTACTGATTTACGCATGTATCTATGACATATTATATGTGAGATTTGTGGTCTTTCATGCGTAATACATAAACTGTTCTGAGATTTTGAGACTTACATATATTGACTATCTACTGTTAGAGAATTGCATGTTTAGGGTGAGTTGCTATATCCTCTGAAATAAGTGATATCTGGTTGTAGAAAGTTGACGTTTACTATCTCATACTGAAAACCATCTTGTTTTCAAACTGTAGCTGTTTTTGAACAAGTTCTCGAAGTTATTCTGTTTGTGAAAATGTTGAAAATCTTCAAAAGGGAAAATTACATACAATTTTTCAAAATCAGTTATTGCATTAATTTTCACCACGAAAATCTGTTTTCATAAACTTTGGAAAGTCTTTCATAGAAGTCTAATCACTTAAGAATCTTTCTTGAGTGTCTTTTGCCTCATCAAACTATGAAACTGTTTCTCAAGTTGAGAAAGTTATCTGCAATCTTTGAGTAATTGCCATTCCGTGATTTACTTTGGTGGTTGTCTGATATCTGGAAAATATCTGGAAAAGGGAAAAATCCCAAAAGAAAAAACAGGAAAGGAAATAAAATTCCTCTAGACAACAGACTTAAAAATTTTAAAATTGGACTGAGGCCTATACGCACGGCCTCCTGTAAGTCTCCTATTAACCATTTTAGTACTCTTTACGTGGGCCTGTGAACCTGAGGTGTTTACTTACAGCTTTGTGCACGCTTTAGCACCACGATGTGAGAGGCGTTTAGCCTACATTTGTTACTGCTTTGTGCCCGTGAGCACCTTATTTGTTACAGCTTTCAGGTTTTATTTTTCATTTGAGTGAATTTAGGAGTTTAGAGAGGAGCCCTGTAAAGAGGACCCTTGAGGACCTCTGTGTGACATCCCGTGCATGCGACTATGTCTACAGTTGAACTTGCCTTTTCTTTACCAGTTTTAAAATTGTGTAGACTCTTGAAAGAGAGTTCCTAAGGATGAAAAAGAGTTCATCTTGAAATTGAAACTGTATGCTCCTTGTGAGTATCTGGAATAACTTGAACTCTCTGATTTATTTGCCTATTTGCTCTCGGAAACTGTTATTTGTGAATTGTTGGTTCTTTAGAAACACTAAATATGTATACCAGAGTTGAGATTACACAGTTTGATGGGAAGGTAATTTTACTACTTGGGCTAGGCGCATGAAAGCTGTTTTATCATATTATAAGGTCCATTATGCATTAAAACCTATTAAATACTGGCCTGAAGCTGCTACCTCTAAAATAGAAGATATTAAGGAAGAGCCATTGAACCTATTAATTTTAAACCTGTCAGATGCAGTTATTCGTCAGTTAGATGGGTCAGAAGATCCATTAGAGGTCTGGGAGAAATTGCATGAAATTTATGCTTCTAACGCACCTGCAAATCTGATTTTTGTGAAACGGTCACTGTTATCTTGTAAAATGGATTCAGAAAAAACTGTCGAAGAAAATATGGATGAATTGTTTAACCTCACACAACTATTGAAAGGAAGTACACATGATTTGGATGAAGAGTCTCTTTCTATGATTTTATTGAATTCTATGAGTGAAGACTTTCTGGTTGTTAAAAATGCACTTAAATACTCTGGTTCTGTTCCTAAACTAGAAGTGATTATAAGTGGGTTAAAGTCTTGGGAAATTGAGCTGAAAAATGCTAAACGTGTCTCAAATGTCTTATATGCTAAAACTGAAGTTAAAGATGTGTCTGATAGACCTAAAGATTAGAATAAAACTGTGAATCCAGGTCAAAATAGATTTGTTCCTAGAAATCAGAACTTTCATCAGAATAGGAATTTTTCTAGAGGACAATTTTCAGAAAGACAGAAACTTTCAAAATTCGTCTAACTTTCAACAATCTGGTTTCAATAGAAATGGGTTTCAACTTAGATGCACATACTGTCATAAATTGGGACATGTTCAGAGTAATTATTTTGCATTTAACAGAGATACTAGAGGTCAAAATGTGAATCAAACAGTTAGAAATGGACAGAATAATTCAAATGTGTTGTTTGTGTTTGATATGTCCGATCAGAATGTGCATAACTTCTAGGATAACAATTCATGTTTACAAAATATACAATATGCTTGTATGAATGCAAATCATACTTTTGCTAGGCAACAGTCATTTGAAAATGCAGGAGTTTTGAGTTTTGAGTCTAGAAACCAAGATAGCACATCTTGTAATCCACTTATGTATAATTCTGTGTTTTATGTGAAAAGTCACAGGGATGAGGGAGAGTTAAGTGAAGTTGAGTCTGATTTGGGGAAAACATGTTTTGATGATAAAGACTTGACTGATTTTCTGTTAGAATGTGACAAATTTACTTTTCAAAACGAAGATAAAACAGAAATAGAAGAGGATTCAGTTTCTGGTCTGTTCATGAATATGCTTTGGTAGTTTCTGATGTTGAAAGTCCGAATGAGTGGGTCCTAGATTCAGGCTGCACTTATCACATGTCTTCAAATTTTAACTAGTTTGATAATCTAGATAGATGTAAAAGTGGAATGGTCGTTATGGGAAATGATAACATTTATGAAAGAAAAGGTACAGGTTCTGTTTCATTAAAGCTTGACAATGGGAATAAAGTGAAACTGACAAATGTGAGATATATTCCAGAACTTAAAAGAAATATAATATCTTTAGGTATGCTAGAGGAATCTGGTTGCTGGTATTCATCTAAGAATGGTGTACTTTCTGTGTTTAAAGATGATTCTGTGGTTTTGAGAGGAACTAGGAAAAACAGATTGTATTTTTTGAATGACAAACATATTCTGGAACCGCTTTTTTAGTGACTGAACCTGATTATACTAAACTTTGGCATTTGGGATTAGGACATATAAATGAGAATAGTTTGAAGATATTGCATGATCGGGATTTTTTAGGAAAACACAAATTCAATAGTCTGTCTTTTTGTGAATCATGCATTCTAGGAAAACAACATAGACTTAAGTTCCCTAAGGGTATTCATGTTTCGGAACAATGCTTGGACTATGTGCATTCTGATTTGTGGGGTCCTATTGATGTGATGCAAGTGCACACTGTCACAAGTAATACTTTGCTAGGGAGCAAAGGTCATTCTTTCCAAAGGAGTGATTTCAGTTTCAAGACTTCAACTACAAAATGCAGAACATTGAATTTGAAATATCTTTGAGTGTTTTATTAACTACTTGCTAAAATTTAAATCTAACTAGTCTCAATCCGAATAGAATGAGATGCACAGATCAAGGACTCATAACTCAACCACAGATGACTGATAAGATATGAATCAGATTTAGAGAAATGCCTTCAGGCAGCAGAATCCCCTCTACTATGCATGTTAAGGACTTTTTAAACTATTGACTGACAGTATCTCTATCTTAATGATCCAAAGCACCCAAATCTAGCTCATTAGGAGTCAAATTTTGCTTCTTCCCCTAATGTCTACTTGCTGCTACTAATACAAGTGTAGCTGGTCTGCTTTTTGGCACAAAGCATCAAAGAAAGCATATAAGGAGTCAGGGTTAACTTCTTCCACTCATAACTCTAATTAATTCAGTGTGTGAATGCATCTAGGCCTAATCTGGTATCAACTTTCGCTTCTCTACCAGAAATGCAAAGATCTCTACGCCTCAGGGTTAACTTCTTGGGTAAAGTAAGAAAACAAATGCATTCAAAACATTAAAACAGAAACTGCATTCAATAGCTCAAACGTTTTCAAAACTACATAATAGAAGTTTTCTGAGCCCAAAGTCTCAAGAACTTAGCCCAAAGTCTCAAGAACTTAGCCCATACTCAAGGTATGAACTAGGATACAAGCAGAGAAACAACAAAAGAAAATCATGTTCAAGCTGCAGAAATGAAAATATCAGCTCAAAGCAGAACAGTCTTGCTGGTTCTGTTATTCTTTTCTCTTCTTTGTGGTGGCTTGGAATCGCCTCCTCTTGCTTGGTGATGCCCACAGAAGTGTTACTCTCTGTTAGGGCTAACTCTGTGCCAAATTCCAGCTTCACCCTTCCAGCCAAATGCAAGATGTGATTTTAGGTAAGGGTAAGACTGAGATCACATCCTAAGTTGGCCTTGCAGTGGTCAGGTGCACCCATGGTCTAAGATGGATTGAATCTGGGCTCTTGGTCTGTCCTCGTGCCAAATTACGGAAGTAATCTTGACCTCTCGTGCGAGATATGCAGCCATGTAGGGACATTTCAGTAACTGTATCAGCATTCTTATACTTACACTTCAGCTGTGTGTATCTCTCCTCCGAAGGCTCCTTTGTATTTTCTCTCTTCTGAAAAGTTGTAGATGAGGTTGATTTCTATATGACTGTGTAAGGAAACGTCCACCTTCGATCTGGTTGGAGAATTATGCCACAAGAACGGTCAGGATCATGTATTTCCAGATTTGGTTAAACCAAGGTTTGGACCTTGTCCCCTCTTTACCAGATTTGTTCTCTAGTTGTCCCCCTTGTTTCTTTGGCTCCAAGCTTGCAGTATTTACACAATTGGGCACGGTAGAAATGTTGCAAGGGACCTTTGGACATGAAGTTGTACACTTTAGATCATTTCTTCTACACTTGAATGAATTCTTCCTTTTTGCGCTCTAGAGGCATTTCTCTAAATTCGCTGCACTGTGGGATGTTTCTCTGAACTGGACCATGGCTTGATCATGAAATTGAGCTTAGACACCGAGAGTGCACTTCATCAGTAAGATTAAAGCCTTTGATTTGGAGTATATGCGCTAGGTTGCATGCAGATATTCACCAGAAGATAGCTGAATATACTCTAACACCTGAGTTTTGGCATTTCTACTCCTCATTAAATACAATGATCAAATAAACACTTGATCACCCTTGTATTGAACTTCAGGCCTTGATCATCACCAGAACAGGTTGGCTCCAGATTGTTCTAAATCAATACACTTTAGGCTTTAAAAATCTTGTTTTGCATCAAAACTCAAATATTTCCTCATGAACTGGTTAGTACTCCGATTAATTAAATTTAAGCAAAACTAGAAGACAAGATGAGTGATTAAGGAGTAAACACATATAAAATGACCTAAAAGAGCTCAAAGTATAACATAGTTTGAGCCCATCATTTATCAGTGAGCCAACGCATGGTGGGGCAAGGTATTTTATGTCTGTTGTGGATGATTTCAGTAGGAGAGTCGGGGTTATACTTTTAAAATCAAAAGATCAAGCATTTAGTAAGTTTAAAGAATTAAAACAGTTAGTTGAAACTCAGAAAGGTTGTGAGGTCAATTACTTAAGAACAGATAATGACATAGAATTCTGTAACTTAGATTTTGATAATTTCTGTGCACATCATGGCATTACACATCATCACTCAGTTAGGCTCACATCACAACAAAATGGGGGTGGCTGAGCGCATGAATAGAACACTGCTAAATAAAGTAAGATGCATGCTTGTCACTTCGGGTTTGTCTAAAAATTTTTGGGGAGAGGCACTATACACTGTTGTATTTCTTGTGAATAGATGTCCTTCAAGTGTTGTTAACTATAACTGTCCAGAGTTTATGTGGCATGGAACTGTGTTGAACTTGACAAACTTGAAAATTTTTGGGTGTGCTGCTTATGTTCCCACTAAGATAGGGAAATTAGACCCTAGATCAATAAAATGTGTTTTTTTGGGATATCAAGAAGATGTAAAAGGCTATAGACTGTGGGATAGGTCAATACCTGGTATGAAAATTGTTATTAATAGAAAAGTGGTTTTTAATGAAGCTGATTTTCCATACTTAGTTTCTGATCTGCCAGTTCCTGAACCCATATTGTCTGAATATGTGCCCAGAAGACTATCTCTTGAAAAGGAAATACCTTCTAAGGCCGACAGTGAGGTGGAGTTGCAACCTATTCCACCTGTTAAGGTGGAGGTTGAAATTCAAGATTTTGGTTCAGAATCTGTCCCTCCTCACGTTGCAGATACCTCTGTAGTTTCTGCTGAACCTTCGGGTCTTGAAAATGATAATAAAATTGTTCAACATTTTTCTGCACAACCTGTTGATACATGTATACATGACTATGAATTAGTAAGGGGTAGGAAAAGAAGGACTATTAAACCGAATTTGAAATATGCTAATTTCGCTGAGATTGTGGATTGTGCGTTTCTGGTAAGACAGCAAGTCATGTATTATGAGCCTGATCTTTTCTTAGATGCTATAAACTGTTCAAATGCTAATAAATGGATTGTTGCTATGAATGATGAAATTAATTCGTTAAATCAGAATGATACATTGGTTTTAGTTCCTAAACCTAGTGATAGGAAGGTTATAGGGTGTAAATGAATTTACAAAATTAAGGAGGGTAAACACAGATTTTAAACCTGTTAGGTATAAAGCAAGATTAGTTGCTAAAGGTTTTAGTCAGCGTGAGGGAATAGACTTTAATGAAATCTTT
>JAOYMZ010020945.1:0-18402 GCA_025802335.1 Pinguicula primuliflora
ATCTACCTGGGCCTCAGGTCGAAGGAGACGGGTTATTGTGCAGCCAGGTTTCCACTTCGTCGATACGGATCCTGTGGACTGCGTGACCAAGATTCGCCATGCTGGTTTCATCAGCCGGATTCTCATCAGATTGGGTGTGACTTCTGCCAGTTATGGCAGCTCGGCCGCCTCGCCGTCCCTGGTATGACCGTCCACTTTGCCGTCCACCTCGATTCTGGTAATTTCTCAGCTTATAACAGTCTCATCACCAATGTCCAGGAATCTGACAAAAGTCGCAAAAGGGCCTCCGAAATGATGAACCGTCGCCTGTTTCGGCCGTTTCTGATCGTTGTTCCCATGATTGCGTCTGATTTTCGGCTGGTTTTGGGTCTTGATGCTATCCGGCAGGGGGGTCATACGTAATCAATCCAATGCCAATTTCACCCAATGATGACAGGTTTAACCCGTCGGAGGCCACGCCGGATGAGGACCTCCAAATCTGACGGTGTGCTGCTTTCCGTTGAACCGTCGCATATGCAGCTTCAATTGAGGGTAACGGCGATTCCTTAAAAATGTCCCTCGTAATTGCTTTGTAGTCTGCCGTGAGGCCGGCGAGAAATTTGAATAGGCGATGCTCTGCCTGAATTTGATTATATTTCCCGATATCATCTACACACTTCATCGGATTCGGTCTCCTTCTATCAATTTCCGTCCACAGTGAATTGCACTGTGAATAATATGCTTCTAATTCCAATGTTCCTTGTATCATACGATCTGCCTTGGTTACGAGATCAAATATCTGTAGTGAATCTTCTCCCCCTGAATTGAAGGTTCATGCAAGAACTTTCCACAATTCGAATGAATTGGGATAATATATGAATTGGTTTACCAATCTCTTTTCAATGGATCAAGTAATCCACTGAAAAACTTGTGTATCCTTCTTCCGCCAGTCCTTATAGCCAGGATCATCCTTGGCTGGTTCTGGTGCATCTCTTGTGATGAATTCCATCCTATCTTTAGAGACGATGGCCAGCTCCATCATTCTGGCCCATAGAACATAGTTTTTTCCATCGAGTCTTGCGTCTATGATAACATTTGAGTCTTCCTCTTCCTTGGGTTTGGAGACCGTCTGAGACTGCACGAATTGTGCAAACTGTTGAGATAAAAAATTCTGGATCTCTGTTTGAGGAATAACCAGATCCTTGTCTGCCATATTTCACGACCCCCTTTTTCTTCCGGACAGAAAACCTTGAACTAGAGGATGAGTCAGATTTCAACCTACTCCGATACTATGTTAAGAATAGAGAAGAACACAGATTTTACGTGGTTCACCAATTGGTTACGTCCACGGGGGGTTTTCTCTCCACTTTTTCTTATGATCTTATACAAGGATACACGTGTTTAAATAGATAACTTCTACACGGTTTACCCCCAACCAAATCCCTATAATTAAGGGATAGATAAGGAAGTATTTGATTGTGAAAATCCTTCCTTATTTACATGATTCTCAAAAGGGGCAAATGAAGTGAACGTCAATCCACTATCGAAGAATCCCAGGTCAAAAAATCAGAGTACTAATTAAATAGCAGAAACTCACCAGGCACCCATTTAAGCCAATGCAAGTGACGAAGAATCTCAGAAATGTTTGGGAGTTTCGAGCTGTTGGTCATCGGATCCAAGACCAGCACCAGCAGCAATAAAACCCCGCTTCTTCGCCATGGACGAGAATACAAAATTATCGTTTGTTCGACCCACTAAAACCAAAATTTCAGTTCATCATCTTCGTCGTTCCACTCCATCATCGTGTTCGTTGGACTCGCAGAAAGCCAACTTCCAGTTCATGATAATCATGAAGGTCCATCCTTTCACTTCTTGATTTCGAAGAATAGTTTTGGTGAAAGAAGATAAATTGATGGTAATTTGATGTAATTAATGATTACATCTGGGATCATATATCAACGATAGTGCAACTGGACAAACGAGATCAACAAGCAACTTAAAGACAGCTGAATATTGAAGCCTAATGGTGCGCGAGATATTGTAAGTTTTTTAATGCGTTTGATGACATTTAATATTCGAGGTCTTGGAAGTGCTAATAAAATCAAAGCAGTCAAGGATGCAGCTAGAAGACACTATTTGCAAATTATTTGCCTACAGAAAACTAAGATGTGAAAGATAGAAAGAAAACTCTGTGAGCACATTTGGGCAACAACTGACATAGACTTTGCAGAGCTACCACCACAAGGAATATGAGATAACTCTGGAGGTCTATTAACAATTTGGAAGACGGAGCATTTTGTTAAAGAAAGCTCATGGCAAACTAATGATATATTAGCAGTCATTGGCAAATGGGGCCCTGAAGGGATAAAAGTATACATTCTCAATGTATATTCGTCGAATGATATAGGAGGGAAAAGAAGGGTGTGGCATACTATCCAGCAAAAGATAAGAGCAGAACCTGATGCATTATGGTGCGTTTGTGGGGATTTTAATGCAGTAAGAGGAGCACTTGAGAGAACATGGATATCAGTGACTCCTAACAGCGAGATAAGAGAGTTCAACACCTTCATCGCGCAAACAAAACTCATTAATCTGCCCTTGCAAATTCGGAGATACACTTGGTATCATTCGGGTGGAACGTCATCAAGCAGGCTGGATTGATATCTTTTGTCTTGATCGTGGATCCAAGAATTTCCAAACTTGTCCCAAATCCCACTGGACCGAAAGAATTCTGATCATGTTCCTATATTACTACTAGCGGATGATAGAGACTGGGGGCTGAAAACCTTCAAAGTCTTGGATGCATGGCTCCCACATCCAGAATTTGATGACTTCGTAAGGAATACATGGGCCAACATAACGATTACCGGAATACCAGGATACGTTATATTTGAGAAGATGAGACTGCTCAAATCTGAGCTTAAGAAATGGAACGTTGAGGTCTTTGGACAGCTGCAAACGAAAATCAGAGGAGAGGAGGATAAGATGAGGCAACTGGACTTAAAAATGGAAACTATGCCGCTGACAGAAGATGAAAAAGGAGACAGGAGGACTGCCAGGCAGGAGCTGATCAAATTACAAAAGATGGAGGCCTCCCTAGTGTATCAGAAATCCAGAACAAAGTAGCTGCAACAAGGGGATGCAAACACTAAGTATTTCCACTCAACGTTGAAACAGAACAGGGCCAAAAACAATATCAAAGGGATGATAATCAACGGTGAATGGAAAACATAAGTGCAGACTGTAAAAAGCTTCATCAACGAACAGTTCAAAAAGCACTTTGAGGAGGACAGCACTCATAGGCCGCAGCTAGATTGGGAACTTGAGAATACGGTGTCAGATGAAGATATTCGATTCCTAACTGGCCACTTCATTGAGGAAGAAATATGGAGCACACTACAGTCCTGTGCCAGTGGCAAAAGTCAGGGGTTTGATGACTTCAACTTTCGATTTATGAAGCACTTTTGTGAGATATTAAAAGATGACATTGTCAGCTTCTGCCAGGATTTCTGGCACTCTGGCAAGCTTGTAGGAGGGTTGAACACTACTCTAGTAGCTTTGGGCCCTAAAACAGCTACTCCTAGATCCATATAAGATTTCAGGCCCATAGCTATGGTTGGAGGTGTCTACAAAATCCTATCAAAAATGCTAGTAAGAAGATTGTCTAAAGTTCTTCCAAGGTTGATATCAAAAAGTCAGACTGGCTTCATTGCTAACAAGTTCATCCTTGACAGTGTTGTGGTGGCAAGTGAAATTATTCAGGAAGCTAAGGTAAAAAAGAAGCCATGTTCGTTGGTCAAAGTGGATTTTGCTAAGGCCTTCGATAGCGTGAATTGGTCCTATCTATGGACAATGCTATTACTTATGAAATTTGATGAGAGATGGATACACTGGATGAAGGAATGCATTCAAACTGCCTCCATTTCAGTGCAGGTGAATGGTAGCACTTGTGGGATATTTAAAATGTAGAAAGGGTTACGGCAAGGTGATTCTTTGTCACCCCTATTGTTTTCTGTTACTGCTGAAGGACTCAACATTCTTATATCTAGAGCTACAGATCTTGGCTTCCTGGAAGGATACAAAATTGGTCAGAATAAAGTGGTGGTTTCTCACCAACAATTTGCAGACGATACCCTTCTATTTGGTAATGGAACGGAGGCATATGTGAAGACGCACCAAAGGCTCCTAAGAATATTTGAAGTCACTTCGGGACTCAAAGTGAACTTCAAGAAAACAAAGCTCGACACAATCAATGTCATTGAAGAAGAAGCAATTAGACAGGCCAGTATCTTGAACTGTCAGAGGGACAACTCATCGTTTAAATACCTTGGCATTGAGGTGGGTATCAATCCTAGAAGACTAAGTGCCTGGCAGCCAATACTGGATTTAATACAAAAAAGACTAAAAGGCTGGGAGAAGCAATTTATCTCATTGGGGGGCAGAATAATGCTGATTCAATCAGTACTATCTACCATACCCTCCTATTATCTATCTCTCTACAGAGCTCCAAAAGGCATACTAAAGAAGACCAACCAGATACTAAGAAAGTTTCTTTGGGGCGAGAAGACAAATGGTCACAAAAAAAATAGCATGGATTGCATGGACGAAGCTATGTTATCGTAAGATAAAAGGTGGACTGAGCATTCGGAACTTGGATAAATTCAACTTAGCCCTTTTATCAAAATGGGTGGGAAAGTTGATAATGGGAGATGACCAAGTGTGTACTGATGCAGTAAAATCAAGGTATGGCACAATGTCTCTTGAAAGAATGCAGTTACAAGCGCAACAAAGACAGACTCAACATTTGACATGGTGGAAAGACATAAATAAGGAGGTGCTCTCACAATCGTGGTTCCAGAAATGCATACAAAGACATGTTGGAAATGGGGCTACTACAAGTTTTTGGCAAGATAAATGGTGAGGAGATAAATACTTTGCAGAAAAGTTCAAGAGCTTATACCTGAATACAGCTGACCAGTCCATCACAGTAGACGCAAAAGGAAGACATGGTGGGGCATTCTGGCAATGGCAGTGGATATGGAAACACCCCTGTGATGCCATTCAGCTTGCTCAGTTGGAAGAATTGGAAACAAATACTTGAAAATATACCACTACCTTCACTTGAGCCAGACAAATTGGAATGGAGTCAGCCTGCTACAAGCTGCACAACAAAAGGAATCTATGAGGGACTAATGCATAACGAATGGGCGCAAAATGCAGTACAAGTTCACGCCAAGGAGACATGGAACAAACTTCTGCGTACGAAAATCACTAGTTTCACATGGAAAGCACTACAATTGCGAATTCCTACAAGAAATAATCTGATGAGGAGAAGCATCCACCTGGAAACAGAAATCTACCCTATGTGTGAAGCACTACCGGAAACACCAGAACATCTTCTCCTGAGCTGCCCTAAGGCAACGATCCTCTGGCGGAAAATTATGTCGTGGCTAGAGATGCCTAACCAGAACTAGTAGACAATCCAAGAGCATCTAGAGAAATTCACGGTGGATGCACAAGGTAATTTGAAGAAAGACGTCCTCAATGCAGTATGGCAGCTCTCAATCTGGACTCTTTGGAAGATGCGAAATCACATGATCTTCAATGATGCCCCTGCGGATATAGAAACTCAATTTGAGGAATTGCAGGTCCAGGTCTGGTGGATACTGAAGGCGAAGAACAAGATACAACCAGGAATGTGAATCAGTGAATTGCAGAGAAACCACGCATGTGTATAAAATAAAAAGCGAAGAGGGATTGAATCCCACTGTAAATACAAAGCGGAGCTTGGTCTATTTGGACTAAAGATAATACAATATACAACTTATCTACCCAAAAAAAATTGATGTAATTAATGTGAATATAGTGATTGTATATGAAGTTTCAACATAAGATTGGATCAATTTCTTAATTTTTTTTGGGTAGTATTGATTTTGGGGGCTGGATCCAAATTAATTTCAAGAATGCATGTGACTCGGTTTTCAATTCTATAATCCAGTTTGACCCGTGTGTATTTTTTCCTGTCAAGTAAACACGAGATTCATGCTCAATCCCATGCGAATCCCGCATAATCCCATCTTTTTTGGCCAAGTAAACGGATCCGAATTGAATCGATCCCACTTCATATCCAACTCTCATATTCAAAGAAATTACATCATATCGTCATCGAGATTTAAATGTACACCAAACCGAATATTTTGAGGGAAAATCAGAACTTAAGAACCCTAAGAATCATTTTCAAGCAATCAAGCAGTCATGCAATCGTGAAGCCAAGTAGTAGATCTACGAATACATGCGTTAATTGTTTGGATTAATGTGCGAACATAAGATTTTTTGTACGATCCATTGCTTTGTGTATGTACTAAATTTAGATTGTTTGAGTGTATATTTAATTTAGATTGAATTTGTGTTGTTTGTGTGCATATTTGATTTAGACTGAATTTGTGTTGTTTGTGTGAGTGAATTTAGATGGTTTGTGTGATCTAATTTAGACTAAATTTGTATTTGTGTGTATATTTAAATGGATGTAATTGGAAACAATGATAGTCAATTGTTTGCCTTATGGACACTTGATGAACCAAATAATGAGTACGCCCGTGATGAAGATGTTATGCTGAAGAAACTCAAACTTACAACACCTCCAGTATATAATTTTACGGCAAAGAGGCAACAACAGTATGTGTTTGTGACTAGAATAACTAGTGGGTCTCCCTTAGAATGTTTTAACAATTTTAGAATGCATAAGGAAACATTCAAGAAACTGGTAAACCTTTTGGTAGATGAGGGGGGTTTGAAGGATAATAGTATGCATGTGCTAGTACTCAGATTGCAATTTTCCTACATTTATGGGGACATCATCAAAAAGTCAGGATCCTAGGAACCAACTTCGAAAGAAGTTCTAGAACTGCTAGTAAATGTTTTCATAGAGTGTTAGAAGCAATACTTCGATTATAAAGTCATTTCCATTAAAAGGTGGCTAAAGAGAACTATTATTATCAAAAGAGGGCAATTTTTTTTACAATGGAAGCTGAAGCCAAAACAAAAAAACAAAAAATTGTTGTTTAAGGCGGGTCAAAATGCCGTGGCAGGTTACCGGATGGATGGTCCGTAGAGTTAGAGGATTCTTGCAGAGGTAGTTTAAGTGAAGCTCGGAACCCCAATCTTCTTATCCCGTCTGCCCCCCTTGCGTGCAGGATAGGACTATCGACCCCATCATCCCCCCTGGGTGCAATGAGGCGAGTTCTGTGAGAGGTGGGAGTGCTGAGCCTTGCCCATGTACAAGGTAGCGTGTGATATTGCCTGTCCCGCTGCTAAGATAAATAGGCACACTCCAGCCTGCATAGTTAGGAATGAAATCTGGTTCGTCATCGAAAAAGCAGATCTCCTGTGACAGAATAGAAAGGCTGGCCTTTGCCATCCGATCGACCTCCTAGTTCTGCTCCCATGGTAAGAAACGTAGTTCGACCACGGGGAGCTGGCGCATACATGTCCTGATCTGGTGTGGCAGTGCTATATTGAGTAAATCCTCCTTGTGACCTGTAATAAGTTTAACTGCCTGCGAGCTATCACTAAAGATGGTAGCGCCAAAATGCTGAAGCGAGAAGAGCAGCCTCAGACCGAAATGTAAAGCCTAGAGTTCGGCAGTAATAATCGATGAAGTCTTGACAGCTACCGAGAAGCCTTGTATCTAGGTCATGCTAGAATCCCGAACAACACCTCCACATGCCGCCCTCTAAGATGAACGACAGACTGCAGCATCAACATATACACAACAATTCCTTCCACTTGAACAGGCCGGGTTGAGAGGCATTTTGTGGAGGAGGCCTTGAGTTCTGCTACCCTTCCTTTCGAGAACAGGGCATCTCGCGTCCATTTGATAGAAGCCAGGATAGAAGCACTCAATCCTGCATCAGTGACTAGTGTCGCTTGGAAGGTCTCCTCGTTACGATTAACCCAGAGCTTCCAACAAGTCACAACAAACAAATCCTGCAAAACAAAACATGCAAAGAAGGGTGAGAGTACCAGGGAAATCCAAACTTGAATGCTTATCGGAGAGAAGAAGGAAGGTGGGATATCCAGCAGGAGATGTCTCCATATCCTTGTACTCTGAGGGCAATCTCTCATGATGTGAAGGAGTGATTCGACCCCTGCGCAACACTGGCAAGTTGGAGCTGGGGCTAAACCTAGGGAAAATTGCTTGTGGTTCGTCCAAAGGCAATCATGGAATGCTTTCCATACAAAAGAGGGCAAATTTTGACATGCATCATATAGACAAAACAAGAGGCATTACATATCTTCAAAATAAGGGTCCTAAAACATGACATCTGGAAAAGGGCATGTCATAGATGTTATCACCACCTTCATCATCATCGTCATCATCATCGTCCTCTTCCTCCTTATGAGGATCAGAGTCCTCGGGTAAGAGGAAGGTGCCATCATTGTTGAGGTGGTCTCCTGTGAGTCCTCACTCGGTGGCGTTGAAGCATATGAGAGGTAGGATGCGTCATTGTCAGATGCTTCCCACTGGAACTATCGAAATCAGACAGATACTCTTCAGGGTAACATGCTTCAAAAGCTTTCTTCTTCCTCTTCGTTTTCTCGGCCTTCTTTGCCTTCAGCTCCATTTTTTCGTCAACATGTCTCTTCTGTTTGATCATTTCTTTGTGTCTTCTCTCCACCAATCATGTCTCCTTGGCAAGCAACTTCTTCTGCTCAGCAATTATTTTCTCCCATTCATAGAATTCACCCTAACATATATGAAGTTTCAATTAATTGTACGCCCACCATGCAAAACCCATCAAAAGATGTTATCTTTAGCACAAATATTGCGCAACATCTTTGTCCTTCACGAGAAAAGGCGGTGGTGGAGTCTAAGATTCACGTTCTTGCTCAAGCACAGATGAAGGATGGTTGGAGAATTGGGCAGTCGGAGGGTTATTGGACCCCTCCTCTGGTTTTGGCCCCAGAGATTCTACAGGTGCATCCTTGATGATAACCGATGCTGCAAGAGATGATGGTTTATCCAATTTAGTTCGGTCCATTCCGATTGTAGTGATGGAATGGCGTGTAAAAGGTTAAAGGAATTTGTGTAGTCGAATTGATGCAAGACACAACTCAAAGAAGAAGGCGAATCGCATATATCCCGCGAAAGATTGTGCGCGGGCATATTAGTAACTTTGCATTTTTTTTCAAATCGGGCCAAAATTTCAGGAACGTTAGTAAACATGAGATTGTGTGTTTTGGGTACAATCTCATTCCAGTCTAATTCTAGGATATGTGAAAATAGTGGGTTTAGAGCCCAAGTTCATGTCAAATCAATTCTGGGCTTGGAATTGGTAGTAAACGAACTCTTAATGAATTGTTATTTGAAGTTTCATATACAATACATTTAGTCAGTGGTTGTGAGAGAGACAATTGTATTCGAAAGTTATGATTTCAATTCTCCTCTGCAACATGAGTTTGTCACATATTGCTAGTGAAGTGTGGTTTACCTCCCTACCGTATTTTACAATCTATTGCGGTAGGGCATAAAATTTACCTATTTTGGTGGATTTTCTACGTTATCAAAAAAATACAACACATTTAATAGATTTCTGAATGTCATTGAGCCGTGGCTATGTCCCCATTTTTGAATTTCTAAATAAAATATTATAAATTTCTAAAATCATTCAAGAATATTTTGATATCATAAACTCAACTCAAAACTATGAAAAAAAAATGCCCATTTCAAGAATAGGCATGTGTGCTCTTTGTTCTCATAAATATACAAATATGGACCAACATAGACAATCTGTCCATTGAAAGGGATGCAGACCACCATAGTTGCCATGGACCTTCCCCCATCAGGTCCATATTGAATTCATAAAACTATGTTCTATTTAAGGGGAATGATGTTGACCCATCAACAAATGGGATGAAGCCAAACAAATCCATTCCAAAGATTGGATTAGTTATAATCCCAAGTTGGTATTTTAGGTGTTGATTATTGGGATAATTATTGATTTGGTCGAAAGGTATAAAGCAAAAAAAACATAGTTAATATATATATAATGTGTGTGCATTAAAAAAATTTCAAGAGATGGTGAGATGTCAATTGCTACAATTTCCCAAAGGTAAACTCTTATATATGTGAATTATATAGGCCATCAAAAAAACTATACTTAAGTTGAATGGGCAATAGTTGGTTTGAGTGTTTATGACGGTATGATTGCTTCCTAAGTCATGCTATCAAAGGATTTGATCTTGTATGTTTAACAATTATTTTTTCATCTCCAAATTATAAAATAAATTACTTAGAACACTTCCATTAAGTTGTAACAATTGGTTCTTTATCTCTATTCAAATACCAATAAAACTTGAATTTGGAGTCTCACCAAACTCTAAAAAAATTTACAGATTGTACCTTCAATTCTCAGAGCCCCTACAACGGAGAGCCAATAAGAAATGACAGTCGGTTACAGAGAGTGGAGTAGGGAGTCAGTGACTCAAGTGTTTCCTGTCAAAGATTATTTTTTTATGCAGTACCAATGACATGAAATTTGTCTTTCTTGAATATCAATTTTTTAAAAGTTCCTGCAAACCCCACAATGTTCAAGACAGGCTCTCAAGGACAAGATTTGGCTGTACTTTATAGGTTGGGGGGTTCATTTTTTCAGATGTATTGTAATAATTACTGCATGCTACTCTTGTGCCAAATTGGTACCACGGATAAAAGTAACAGAAATATCAGGCAGTTTTTGCCTCATAAAAGATGGAGAGAAGATAAAAACTGAGATAGAGACCCTTGAGAGAGATGAACGAAGTTGCATAAAAAAGAGATGTCCTTTTGTATCTTTCACCTTCCTTTTGTGATTACTCTTCTTGGGTATACGTTTTGACAAGAAAGCTTTGATCTTTTGCCTTGTATTGCCAGATAGTTGACTCATCAGTTTGTGCTTCTTTGGTTGAATGGTCTGAGAACGAGATTTTAGTTTGTTTGCATGGGGAGTTCTCAGAGATTTGGAGAACCTGCTTTATCTGATTCTGGGCCTTCACACAATCACCACCATACCCGATATGCAATTCAACCTACACACATGCAGATTCATCAACCCAACACAAGCTTCTTGTAAGAAAACACTATAGTTTCTTAAGTCTCTGGTTTTATCTTGTGTGTTTTTGACTTTTGGAGTTCTGATTTCTTGTTCTTCTGTGTGTGAGAAGAAATCATCAAGGTACAAGTTTTGATTTTGGAGAGCTGGAAGAGGCCATCTCTCTGCAAGGAATGAAGATCATTAATGATGATGGCACAAAGCAACAACGTATGCTTGCTTTTCATCTCTTCTCTTTCTTACGTTTGCTGAGTTCCAACAAACTCGAGTATGGTTTGAAAATATCCTCAGAGGGAAGGGGGGGCTTTAGGGGTGTTTCCATTTCTGAACAGAAATCATTCTTGCGCAAGGGATTTTAATGGCGTCTGCTTCAAAACAGGATAAAAGGGAAAAAACTGCTTGCATGATTCTCTTACCGACTCCATAACTGCTTGAGGAAAAAAATCAAACTTGATATAAAGGGTGATTAGGTTCCACCCTTTTATGAAGTTTGAAATTTTCTAGCATTGTTCTGAAGCTGATTCTCTAAAGATTTTGCTGCTGCAGCTTTATACACCACAGCTAGGCCTGCTGCTACTCTGGAAATGTTCCCTTCTTGGCCTATGAGATACCAGCAAAACACACAAAGAGTAACTACTTGTTGTAACTCTTCTTCTCTGCATATTTTTAAGGCTCGAGCTTTATCTCTTTTAACGATTCCTGGAGGTTTGTTGGGAAAAGAAATTATTTTTGGACTGATGGTGATGAAAGCTATTTGACTTTACTGTCTTGGGTTGGTTCTGTGTCATTAATACAGGGGAACTCAAAATCCGGAGAAGAGAGTACGGATTCAGGTACAAGGTTGGTGGAGCCCGAATCTCCGGTGAGTGGAGTACCGCCGGACTGCCAACAGGTGGCCGACGAGCAGAAGATGCACTGCCTTCAAGCGCCGCAGATGGATGCCACCGGCGGAGGTGACAGCTTAAGAAGTGGCGGTTCAGATACCAAATCAACGCCAGAAAAGGTGTATTCTTTTCTCTCCTCCTCACATTGTCGTTTTCTACTCAAAAACAAACTGGGGGAATACGCAGCATCTTCCATTGCTTGGTTTGATTATCACTTATTCTCTCCTTGGTCCCAAATCCCAACAACTCCCTGAAAAGATTTATATCAAAATGCAGAATTCGCTTCTGATTTTTCATTCTGACATGGTATCACACAGAAACCAGAATATTTTATCTTTTACTCTCTTTCTCCAACACTGTAGTTTATGTCCTAGTTCATAATTACAATACTTTTGCCCATCCCAAGAGCTGCAGTCCAATTTCGATTTATCCATTTAAAAAAAAAAATCTTCAATAATCTTTCTGGGAATAAGAGAAACCAAATGCAAATGGGCAACAACTGCTGGAACGGGACAAAAAGATGGGATTTTTTTCTTCATTGCAAACAGATTAAACCACAGGAACTTTGTTTATTCAAGCTGCTCTTGTTGACTCGACGATAGTTAATTTAATGTCTTCGCAAATCCTTTTCCTTGCACTCTTTTATATAATTTTGTTGCATAGACCGGGGCCCGGTCGCATTCAGATAAACTTCTTGATGCTATAACTGGGAAATGCATGCATGAACTAGAACTTAGTTAGAGGACACAAACTATGATGATTTACGAGATTCTTGTTTTTTTCGTTTTCAGTTGAATTTCAATCATTTATTGCCTTGGTTACATACAGACTATGAGACGTCTAGCTCAGAACAGGGAAGCAGCAAGGAAGAGCAGGCTAAGGAAAAAGGTTAGAGTTCTGAAAGAATATGACTAAAAACTTCAGAAGATGATATTGTTTTTTAGTCCACATACATATTAAATCCTGTTGTTGTTTTCCAGGCCTATGTACAACAGCTTGAATCCAGCAGGATAAGACTTTCCCAGCTGGAACAAGAAATTCAAAGAGCAAGGTCTCAGGTAGGAATAAAGTCCAACGAGTAAAATATATAAAGTCTATGCCATTAATTTTTCCATGTCTAATCAATGACGGATTAACTAGTGGTTCTAAGAGCGATAATTGCACTCAAAGGTAATGAGTTCAAATCTCCTAGCTTTTCAAGTATGGCTTGCCAAACATGGCTTAACTCCATATCGTGATTTGCAGGCTATTACAGTGGAGTATTGGATTTACATAGGTTCCCTATAAAAAAAACTCAATTTTCAGAACTTTTTGTCAACTTCTTCTTATTATTGTCAACAGGGACTATTCTTAGGAGGAGGTGGGGTGGCAGCAGGTGTGAATGTTAGCTCAGGTATGTATGTGAAGTTACTTCGCTGCCCTTTTGACATTGGGAGGTAGTTCATTCAATACTTATTATTATATTGTTTCATTAATGTTACAGTTTCAACCAAGTTTAATAGCTTGGCTTAGCTTGATTTGTTATTCAACTTTGACCTGAAGTTTTCTGCTCCTTGAACATATCCAATTGCATTTCATATCTCATTGAAAAAAGGGGATCATCTTGTGCATCTTACAAAACTGCATATTCTCTCGTTTGCAGGTGGTGCCATGTTTGACATGGAATATGCTCGATGGCTTGATGATGATCATCGCCATGTTTCCGAGCTTCGTACTGCTTTGCAAGCAAACTTATCTGACAGCGATCTCAGGGTAATCCTGGATGGATACATTTCCCATTATGATGACATTTTTCGTTTGAAAGGAGTTGCTGCTAAATCAGATGTCTTCCATCTCATGACTGGAATGTGGACAACTCCAGCAGAAAGATGCTTCCTCTGGATGGGAGGTTTCAGGCCTTCTGATCTGATCAAGGTCACAACACATTCTCTTAACCACTGTTCGAGAAGAGGGTCGATTATGTCACTTAGTTGTTGGTTGGTTGTCCACTGCTTTGACCGAATGCCACCTAAGAGGGCACTTAGGCCATTTAGGAGCGCCTAGGCTGCTTAGGAGAGTCTAAGCGTGTGCGTAGGCTGCCTAGGCAGGGTCCTGACCGCCCAACACTTTCTCGAACACTCCTAACACAGATAATAGACGATAGTTGTAAACTAAGAATCTGACCTTTCTGTTATTTGATAGATGCTAATGGTGCAACTAGACCCCCTAACAGAGCAGCAAGTAATGGGAATCTACGGTCTTCAACAGTCGTCTCAGCAGGCCGAGGAGGCACTTTCTCAAGGATTAGAACAACTGCAGCACTCTTTAATTGAGACCATAGCCAGTGGTTCAGTTAATGATACCATGCATCACATGGCTGTTGCTTTAGGGAAGCTTGCAAATCTAGAAGGCTTCGTTCGACAGGTTATTCGTATTTCTTACGTATTTTGGATTTCGCACAAACAACATCCCCTGTATCATTGACTGCCATTGTCCTTTATGATTGAATTCAACTCAGGCTGATAACTTGAGGCAGCAAACCCTTCATCAACTGAGGCGTATACTGACTGTTCGGCAAGCAGCGCGGTGTTTCCTGGTCATCGGAGAGTACAATGGCCGGCTACGGGCCCTGAGTTCACTGTGGGAGTCTCGTCCTAGAGAGTAAGGCTCACAACTTGTATTAGCACCTTGCAAGAGGTTGAGGTTATGGTGTTCCTACTGTTTTTCGAAGTCTATAAACCTCTTCACTCCTCAGGACTTCAGTGGAGGATAACAATTCTTGCCAAATGACAAGGGATCTGCAGATGGTGCAATGTTCTCAGAATCAGAGTCATTTCACAGACTTCTGATGATGCTGAGTTCGTTTTTTCAACATAGGCTTCTCGTAGAGGAAAATAGAGACTTTTTTTTTCTAGATTTTCATGTGCGGTCTGTCGTGTAAAGGGACTTGATATTTTTTCTACTGTATTTTTTCTGGGTCAACCTAGTTATCAACTTAGTATCCCTTCAGTAAGGGTTTGGGCTGTGTCGGCCTGCTGATCGATCAATTCTGCAGTGTCAAAAGGACACTACATAGTATACTGTGAGGAGCTCACTGTATACTACCCAATTCCATTCGGTATAATGATATATCTAAGTAAACTAATTAGTCAATACAATTTTCAACTATTGTTATCCCCTCTTGCCGAAATTGAAACCATCAACGAAAAATTTATACATAAGACATTAAATGCCTCATGCTCCGAAGGGGAAATTCCGGCAACTTATTGCTGGAAATTTGTAAAATTCTATTCATTAGCTTAGATAATTCTTTATTAGTGTTTTAAAAATTACCGACGGACAATTTGATGGACTAATAACAATTTATCGAATCAAGCAGAAGAACGTCAACATGCTATATATCCAATGAGCTTTGCTATGCGTACTACAACCTAAACCGAAAAGTAAACCGAAACCCACAAACTTAGCACAGTAACACACTCGGATGTGTGTCTTAAGTGGGGCCCACAACCATTACTTCACATATTTTCGGTTTCGATTCGGTTGTGGTAGTACATTGAGCATTTCTCATATCCAATTATCCATTCCAGTTGATCATCAAATTACTTACAGGGGTCCATCATGGATTCGTGATGAGCAAGAATGGGGAAAAAATCCCAACTACTCGGCTGGCTGTGGCTCGGGTTCCGGCCTGTATAAGGGAGGATCTTCCCTGAGCACAAGGGATCTCAAGATGGCTTCACAGACTACACTATCATAGACGAGCATGTGCCCACCATCCGGGACCTCGTGGTAACGAATCCAAGGAAGCTTACCCCATATGTACCTTTGTAACTGATATGGGACAACTTTATCTTCATGGCCCTGCCAGATATGGACCAGGCTCTCCATGTGAGGATATGGATTGTGTAGTTCAGTGGGTTCGAAGTCCCACTTACCAAACGCCACCATTACATCACGGCGAAGGGAATCAAACACGGTTGGATTCCTTAATTTTTGCTGTCATAAAACAAGAAATGTCATCTTCTGGGATGTTTTATGATTGGATCTGGACTTGTAAACTACTAGAAAACAAAATAAAAAAACAATGCTCCAACATCCTTGGACCATCTTTTGTTTCTTAGTATGGAAAAAGACACAAGGCCTGGCCTGCTGTTTTTTTGGGGTGATGGAAACTACTTTTAGAAGTATAAACGGAAAATGCTATAAGACACCTCTTTTTAACACCCATTTTGCACTTCTCCATGAAGTGTCAGAACCCAATTGGTTGTTGAAAAATCCAGCCCAACATTTCATTCAATTGGGTGTTGACGGATGTGCAAAAGGGGTGTCAAAGGGAGGTGCCTTATAGCATCACTCATAAACAATTAACAAGAGAAGAACAACATAACCAAACATGGATACCGGATGAGAGATCTTTATGGTGAGGTGTTCTAATTCAGTATGGAGACAGCATGTTGAATGTGGTAATGAAAACATAAATTTGAACAGAGAATCAGAGATGTTTCAGCATATTGATTGGATGGGATGCAGGCTTCAAATCTTTAAAAATTAGCATGGATGAAGTGAAATTACCTTGTTAAGTAACTGGTATCCTGGCGTGTTCTTCAGTACCTCCAAGTCTTTACTACAGAAAAATGCAGGATTTTGGTCAAGAACATTAGATGATGGGAAGATTTTCTGAGTCAGCCACCAATGCATTAGTCCGGGAGCGTAGCGTATGGCTCTGATAGTCCATCGGCTGAGGCGCTTGCGGTAGTCATCCTTAATCAAATCCGGAGGAAGAGAGGGCCACCTATAGTTTATATATGGAACCACAAGCGCGATGCCTGATAACCTAACAGCAAACATATAACAAAACATAACAAGAATCAGCATTGTCCTAAAGCCTTCTACGAATTTTAATCATTGAAACTCGGCGTGATTGCAAAATAATCAATGGAAAACAAACCAATGCCTTCCTGAATCTTAATAGCGACGAACAATGAGCCATGGTTAATGGCAATGGGAAGAGAACGATTATGAACAGCACTTCACCTTTTCGTCATACAATTTAAGGAATACTTATTTGAGACCAACAGCACCAAAATTTCCAATGGAACAGCATAGATGTTAAGACTCCTACCTGTTTGGGATTCTTCTCAGGCAACTCCAGACAGGGTAACATCCCAGTGACACACCAAGGACGTAAAATTTGGATCCCAGTTGCAGTTTATCAGCAAGTTCTTCAATGTCAGATGCTTCGCTTTTCAACGATCGTTTGGGATTTGGATCGCTGTCCCCATACCCGGCTCGGTCAAACAGCAGAAGGTATATCTTCAACTCATCCAAAAACTCCTAATGGCTAAAATAGTATGAGAAACCCCTTTACAGCATCTGAAACAAAATCTAGACAACAATCCTGATATTTCTTTTCATGATATTGAGAAGTATATTCATAACAGATGACCAATATACTCATAGAATCCTGATTTAGGCATCTTCTACTTCACCTTTTCCCAGATGAATTCGAGAGAATCAAATCAAAGCTTGAAAAGATAGTTGATCAATGACTCTAACAACTTACCAAATCCATGTAAGCCAGCAATTGGTAGCAAAAATTAGAACCCAAATCCAGAAAAACAACAGGACACGATTTTTTTTTACCTCGGATGCCATGAAGTTCATTTCCTTGGAACTGCCAAATCCATGAACAACAATAATTCTGTGATTGGACTTATTCTTGGGGACTCCTCTCTCTGTGTAAGCCAGAACTCTGCCATCACTGAGCGTGATCTTATTTGGGTCATCAACCTGTACCTCCACAGATTCACCGTTTTCAATCGGAGGAGCAGGCAGTGTCGGCTGCTTGACCAATCCCAGACAACCCATCATCAAAACAACCACTTTCTTTAAAACCATTTCTGTCAGAAGATCACAATTTGCTAAATTCAACATAAGTCTTCACATAACTTCTTCTTTATAGTTAAAGAAAACAAAATTGAACAGTAGTTCCAGCTTACCATCCAAAACAAAATCTTCAGGAGAAACTGCGCAGTTGGTATTTGTGAGATGGGGGGATCTTCGTAGGTCGTTCAAACTCTGAACTCTGCATCATTTGACGTATTGGACATTATTATTACCTTGGAAATCTGGAATTCTGACAGGTGCGTTTGGCGTAGAGGTAGTGTGTATTACTGTATTTACTGTCGTAGGGGGAGATTATTATAGTTTTTTAAGTTTTTAACGTCGTAACCAAAGGACGAAAATTATTTGTTTTTAATTTAATTATGATACTGGTTAAAATCAATGTAGAAAGTGTTAGGCGTCTAACTGGCCTAAACGCCTGGCTAAGCGGGCTTTTAAGTGGACCAAGCGGTAATTCGGACAAGACAGAGAACAATATACTAATGCTTAGACGGCGCCTAGAAGACATACACGACCTACTTCTCGAACAGAGGTTAAAATTCAATTATTTTTTATTTTTCAAC
>JAOYMZ010020956.1:0-34750 GCA_025802335.1 Pinguicula primuliflora
GGGGCCTTGGGGTCGGGGTGTTGGGAATACATCTTCAATTTCCAAAAAATATTACATGATTAACATGTAAACCCGAACAGTAGTTTCAGCCATGAGCTATATCTAACATAGCCACAGGTTATATCTAACATAGCCACAGTGTATATCTATGCACGAGAAATTTAATATATTTAGTTCACGACCCGTGGCTTCAGCCACGAATATTATCCTAATGTAAAAGAAAGAGAGAAAATTTATATATTTATTGATCTTTTATTATTAATGTGTGGATGAATTCTGAATAAATAGATGGTTGATACATTTAACATTATTCTGAATATATTTTATTAATCTCATCCGAAACCATTCTCTCATAAAAAAAACAGGAATGCTACGTGTACATAATGTTTTATATATAATTAAGTACACGTAACAAAATGATGTCGTTTTGTTAAAAACACACAACTTTTTTTTAACAAAACGACGTCGTTTTATGGGGCATACTTAATTATGTACAAAAAAAAAAAATTTAAGTAGCATTTTACAAAAAAAAAAAATTGGCCTGTAACCGCACGGGACAAAAAAAACCCTGCAAGAATCTGACCACAGTGTGAAGATTTCTCTCTCATCTCACCGTAACGTGTAAACCCACCAAGAGGTGCTCTGTTCTGTCATCCAATCAACCGGCGAGAATCACATATTTACACCATTTCACACACATTTCTCATATTGTCTGGACTCCCATCGGTTTGACGAGGAATCCGTGACTTGCCATCTACTTCGCAGCGGCCATCGGCGAACTACACCCTTTTCAAGCGGAAACCAAATCCCTCCAATTTCGAAGATTACTATTACATGAAGCTAAGAAGAATCACAGTTGACAGGGTGAATGTGAGCGTACTGTACAGGATGTCGGATTCCAATGGAAACGGCGGCGCTGTAATAGATTCCGGCAAGCTCACCTTTCTCGAGAACAGGATATTTGAATTGGATTGGTGGCTGAAGAATTCGAAAATCAGGCAGAGAAAATTTTCAGCCGAGTCCCTACTGTCGAAACTCAATCGGGGCTAAGGCCCTGCTTCAATATTTTCGACTAGGATTCTTCTATTTTGCCGGAATTATCCTTCCACTTCAAAGGAGGTGCAAGAATGAATCTTCCATTGGGGGATTACTTCTCCTTCTTGGATGATTCGGTGCTGTTCGCGACCATAGTAACTAACGATGGAGACGACGTGAGACTTGGGCAGGGGCCGACTACTCCACACAACTGTTGGTCATGCAACAGATTTTGGCCATTGAGGAGAATAGTCAATACTGGTGGGTTTACAGTGAGATGAGAGGGAAAGGGTGTAAATGTGTGAAATGCTCAGATTCTTGCAGACTTTTTTTTGTCCCCCGCGCGTTTGTTTCACCGTAAAAAAATTGACCGCACCGAACCTTTCCGTATTGGGTCTTGTCGTGTTGCAGGTCCTGCCCTCCTGCATGCAACACGACAGATTATTATCTTAATATCTCTATTTCGATGGAATTGGGAAATATACCGTGCAATTTTGTTCCGATACCGATACCGATTCTATATGGCGAAAATAAATCTTATTATTATGCTGAACTCTTTTCTCCTATTGGCCGAGATTAGAGTAACTTTTTTTTGATATAAAATTACTATTTTGCCCTCTGTAGGCAAAATAGCGGTATACAATTTACAACCACACTTTCTCCCAATCACAATTCCCAAATTCATTCTTCGTCGTTCATCTTCTTCGTGGCCGAAATCCTTCTTTCCAATCGATACCACATTCGTCGGCATGAGAGCATCTGCAAATCTCTCATCATAATACGGAGAACTCCAGAGCGCAGCACCAGTCAGCGAAGTTGATCCCAGGTAGAAGCGAGTTGTGTGCTTTGAGACACCACCACATTTGTAAACGAATTTTGTCGCATGCATCTTCAATTGTTCTGCTCCTAGACTCAAATAGTTTCGCATTTCTCACTTTCCAGGTGTTCCAGGTGATTTGTTGCCAAAGCCCATTCCATATGTGCTTCTTCCATGGGGCACCGATAGATTCACGAATTGTCGCAGGTGTGGAAGAGGCTCATTCGGCCACACAGAGCAGATCCCCAACCAGGTGTGTATCTTGCACCAGATTTGGTAAGTATATGAGCATGATAAGAACAAATGGCTCAGTGTCTCCGGCTCTTGCTCACATAATGGACAGATGACCGAATTCAGCTGGACCCCTCTTAGTTGGAGATTATCCAGAGTTGGAAGGCGACATTGAAGCAGCTTCCAATTGAAGCTATCAATTTTCAAAGGTAGTATCTTAGATTAGAGTAACTTAAAATGTAAACTAGCGGGTCATATTGATTCGCGAGTTTTAAATTGTATTTTTTTTATAATTTTTTTATTTTCTATTTTTAGAAGCATTACAGACTTCGTTTTTGATTTTATTTAAATATATATTTAAGTTAGTTTAGTCCAAGTTTTTTTTAAAATTGATAACCCTATTTCTTAAAATTTATGGCGGGAGGGTTCCATGCTCCAAACACATCAAAAAATTGATATCCCTAAAAATGTGGATCTTTCTCCACAACCAAACCTAATATTTGGGTATCGGTCCAAGCTTCTCTCCATTGTTGGATTTACTACGGAAATCCATAGAAATCCATATCATTGTAGCCAAAGTCTTGTATCGGTCCAAGCTTCTCTCCAGGGTATCGGTCCAAGCTTCTCTCCGGTGTCTTGATCTTTTTTTTTTATATCCATGCCACATTCAATCTTCAATCTCACCCATGGGATTTCTTCCATCACCCATCTCCGACACTTTGAAGTCACAAAATTCAGATCCAAATTGAAGTAATCACAGAACTCTCGAACTCCGGCAAAGTCGCGAACCGAAACCCAGATATAGTCACGGTTTACAGAAGAATTAGATTTACTCAACTTTCAATATTTGGTTTGATTTGCCGTCGAAAGAATTATTGTCGTCCGAATTTTTTCTCACTGTTTGCAAGTTTCGTGGGAAGAACAGAGAGGAGCACTAATTTGGAGGAGAAAACGTTTTTGGCTTGGAAGGGCAGGGCAGTAATTTTGGAAGAGCTTTAATGTTTTAATAAGTTTTAAAATCTTGTCCATTAGATCTTGCTAAAATAATGATCTTGCTAGAATGAATGGGTGACATTAGAGGGCAAAAATTGAAGGATAAAGTTATGGCTACGGAATCGTCACTATTTATAAAAGGTATTTATAAAGTGATGAGTACAGTAAAAATTATCAAAAAAATATCAAATGTGGGGAAAGATATAAACTTGAATAATCTAACCGTATTCGTGTTGGACAACTTTCGACTACATGAGGGTAAATCATCATCTTCGCAATCCAGCCTAATTGACGTTGAAATCCTACATTGCAAACAAATTTTTTTAGCATAATTCTCATCAACAAAATATTAACCAAAATATAATAAATTATTTATATACTTACGGTACAACTATTTTAGGACATTTTCTTATGTCGTGGCCTTTTGTTCGACAACCACGACAAGTTCGAGGTTTCTTGAATGATTTCTACAATGCACTCTTATGCCTTTTAGTGGAATTCATCGCCCTAGGTGGATTAGGCTCTTTCAAAGGTTAAGAGCCACTACCTTCATTAGGCTCTTTCAAAACTTGAGAAGATGAACCTTCGTCGAATTTCATGTGTCGAAATTGTTGTTCAATCAATTTCATCTCATCTACGAAGACTTTAGTTCTCGAATCATTCACAAGTGCATCGTCAATTAGCCTTGAAACACGTCGTACTAAACATTGCCTCTTGGTTAACATATTTGAACCGAAAATGATACACCAATCAAAACCATATCCAATTCTTCCCAGTGCTGATGACTTCATCCACCGGTGCAGTTTGAACTGATCGGGCAACTCATAAATATTGGCTTTGAATAAATAAGTCAACACATGTCGACAAGGAATTCCCTCACACTCAAACTTTCCACAACTACATGTGATCTTTTGCGATATCTTTTCGACATGAACTTCTTATACTATGTCGATAAACTCCTGAGTATTTGCAACTGTAATCGCAAATATATATCATCTTCATTTGTTCCATCAACTCTATAGCGAAGACACTCAAAAATTCCATTCTGAAACTTGAAAAATACGATCCGTATACAAGTCCCTCATTGATTCCTCAATGCGAAGTGGTGTTTTTGACATCGGCTTTCATATAAATCCACCTGCTCCAACCTCTCTTCATTTTGTTTCACTTTTTCACATCCCCACTCGAACCTAATAATGAATTCCCAAAGAGAATTTTTGCGTGACACATACCTCTTAAAGAAAGCGTGATTACTTTCAGAATGCTGAATGCTTGTCATCCCGGCGGAGAATATGTGTTGTTTATATGCTGGCACTCATTGATTTCGAATCTTGTACATTGAACTCAACCATTCATTGTTTGTCAGACCATATTTTTCCACAACTGCAACTCATTGGTCTTCAAATTCTATAGGAGTTTCTGAATTTCAGATGCATTTTTTGAGATCTAATTTAGATTCTTTGAAGGCTACGAGGCCAATTTTTTCAGGAAACTTCACAAGAATATGCCAAATGCAATACCTACACCAGCAATGTAAAAGGGAGTAACAGGTTAATAATCAAAACATTAGATTATAACGAACATAGTGTTAAAACAATACATGTGCAATGTAGAAGGGAGAACAACCCTAAATGCTTTAGTCATAGCAACATCCTGGTCGGTAATTATCAGATTTGGTTGACCTCTTGGCATCGTTGCCAACCATTCGTTGAACAGCCACTCAAAAGACTCGGTTTTCTCATCACTTAAGAATGCACAACCAAATAATGTGATTTGTCTATGATGATTAACTCCAATGGTCGGAGCAAAGATCAGTGAGTAGAGATTTGTGTTGAAGGTTGTATAGAACACTACCACATCACCAAAATACATGTATGACTGCCTCCAAGCCGCAGTTACCCAAAAACAATGGACCAACTTACCTTCTTCGTCTTCCTTTATTGAAAACCTAAATTCTAAATTCTTTTAAACTTGCTTATCAAAATATTCTTTCAACATCTCAGCATCTTGTCATTCCACCATGTTTCTATCATCTCTTCTTGCATTATAAAGATCAACTGGCAGAAATCCTACATTGTGTAGTCCACCGGCATCTATCTCTAAAACACTCATTTGCTGACATGTTGGAATGTTTGGAAGTTGCAGCTGATCCACTAAACTTTTTAAAACTTTTGTGATTTTGCGATGAGACCCCAACAAATGCGCTTTCCTCGGCATCGTTAGGGGGTGGTTATGAACCTCATCAAATTGGCTAATAATGTACTGTTTATCTTCTTGTTCCAACTTCACAACCAATCGAGCACGACATCTCTCTCTTGTTAATCCGTGATGGCATTGTCTGTTCAGCAATTCTTGCTGTTTCATCACCCCTTACTTACAGCAAAAAAACTCTCTCCAAGTTAGTACACTCTCATTTGTTTTGGTATCTTTGATTCTTATACTAAAACCAGCATCCTTAGCATATCGTTGTGAAATGTGTATGCATCATCTATACTCATAAATATTTGTCCTTTAACATGTATCAACGAAGCCTGAACTTGAGGAATATGGGCTTCATAATCGTACGGAGCTTAATTCCCATTTGGATTCATAACTGCGTAAATAAATAAGCCATCAATTAATCGTTGAAACAATCCAAAGCAAGATAAGTAATGACGAAAATCAAATGTAGCAACTTTGTATAAGCAATAAATAAGGCATTCAATGCTAGAAGCTCACAACAATAAAAAAATGTTCAGTAGCAGTAGCATAGCATGTTTGTAGCAAGATAAGAGTCTTACAAAAAATTGCAGTAGCATTGCATGTTTGTAGAACACATTTCAGTTCAATGCCAGAAGCATTACAAAAATATCAGTTTGCAAATAATCTTAGAAGCCGTACAGAAATATATGTTTGCAAAATATCAGAAGCATTACAAAAATATCAGTAGCATTTCAATGCTAGAAGTCGTAAAAAAATATTTTGCATTTTTTTGAACATGCTTTAGACTATCTCCCAAACAAGTTTGCAAATAATCCGAAGCTCACATTGTCAGAATCATAAGTTTGCATATCAGTTCAATGCCAAACGCATTACATCGAACATCACAAATATTAAAAAATTCGAAAAGCACTCTCAGGCATTACATCGAACACCTTACATACAATAGAATTGCATACATTTTGCATCTATTCTGTACAAAAGAATGGTTTACCTTTCTAATAAGATTATTGATTTTACTGCTCGTCAAGCAAAACATGCATGAAAATTTTGGTCTTAGAGAAAAATATGCACGAATGATCAGTTCAATTGAAGAGAGGAAGAAAGTTCTGCTTTTTTGTAAAGTTACGAATAGGTAAACAAAAAAATAATTGCAATGTTATAATGAAAATATTTTTTTTTTAAAATACAGTTTAAAACTCGCAGGTCAAAACCCACGACCCGATCTGCGGGTTTTGACCTACGAGTTTACATTTTAAGTTACTCTGATCTCGGCCGTCGGATACAGATCCGACGACCAAGAAAAGAGTTAGGCATAATAAGACTTTTTTCAGCAGGATAGAATCGGTATTGGAAAAAAAATTGGTATACAATGAGCTCCTCTACGTGTACTATGTAGTGCCCTCGTGGCACTGCAAGATTGGTCGGTCAGCGGGCCCGCACAAAAGTGTTAAACATCGGCCCACCTACCACATCAATCTCGTAGTGCCACATGGGCACTGCATAGTATGCAGTGAGTTACCTCACTGCACACACCTCAAACCCCTATTTTGATAGGGTACATACAAAAATTTACCCTTACAATCCCTTTTGAAAATGTGGGATAAGTTAATCCGTACAATGGAAAGCAAACTCTCAAGATGGGATAACAGATACTTATCACTTGCTGGACGATTGACCTTGATCAAATCTACTCTCACAAGCTCAACATTATATTACAATGTTGAGCTCCATCTTTAAAGCTCCATCTCAGGTCTTGAAGAAGCTGACTAGAATCATTTCACGATTTCATTGGATAAATTGGGAGATCCTTTGTATGGAAAAACAGGATAGAGGGCTAGGAATAAAGAACCTTCAGACAATGAACATTGCACTGCTGACGAAATGGATATGGAGACTAAAAGAAGATCCAAATTTGGGCATTAATCGTTTGCAGCAAGTACCTTCGTTCTTCAGATCATCAAGCTGAAACCTAACTTATATCTCTACGAGATAATGTGTCTCGAGTCTGGCAGGATATGTGGAACTCATGTGCAAATGAGAACTGGTTCGTTGAGAAAATAACCATGCAAGTCGCCTCTGGCTTGACAGCCTTATTCTTGCAAACAAACTGGACTTCAGACGGATGCCTAGCAACATTGTTTAGTGATATGTATCGGCTATCTGGAGCTAAAAACTTGACAGTATATGAGATCCTTTCTCTTGAGGGAGAGCAATGAGAAGGGATCCTGAACTTCAGAAGGTCACTGCGCACATGGGAACAGGAAAGACTACAGATGTTGCTGCTAAAAATTGATTCATGTTCCGTAAGTGAAGGAGATGATAAATGGCATTGGACAATGGAAGCTATAGGGCGATATGCTGTTGCCTCTGGCTATAAGATGATCAGGAGTCATCGTGCTACCCTACAGGAAGATGTTAGACCAGATCTTCGCCTCACTTGGACAAAACTTACACCAAAACAGATACAACTCTTCACTTGGAGGCTACTTCAAGGTCGAATTGCTACAGTTGACAACCTTATTCACATGGGTTTCTCATTTGAACATAGCTCCGATAGATGTGTGTGGTGTGATCTTGAAATCGAATCTGTTAACCACCTGATATTACAGTGTGATCACGCAAGCACAATTTGGATGCAAATATATAACTGGCTCAATATATCAGAAGAGGAAGAAGTGGAAGTGAAGCAATGCTATATGCTATTCATCAAGTCCATAAAAGGGAAGCTTGGCAAGATTGTTGGCCCAGCAACATGGCAAGCAGTTGCGTGGTTTTTGTGGACCGAAAGAAATAGTATTTGTTTTGAAGCCGAGAGTATTGAAGATGTCTTCAAAACAGCAATACGCTCAGTTTGGCTTAGGCTCTCGGTGCATACTTTGACTCCGGCTACTTGTACGCTGAATGATTGAACCTGTAATCCTGTTGTACACATACTATGACTGATCTAGAATGGAGATGTGGTTGTACCTACAATTTTTGAAATGAATAGAATCTCTAATTTACCAAAAAAAAAAAAAATGCTTACAAGTACTACTCCAATTTCACTGTACAAGTTTTACCGCTTTCATGACAATGGGTCCTAGGTTTTGACTACGAATAGTTATTGCATTTAAAAATTATTTGTGTCATATAATAACATGTGGCTAGGGAAGATGGAAAGAACTCCTATTCTACAAGATAACCAATTATTAAATGCTAATACATCAATTATCATTATGACATATTTTTATTGCACAAAACAACAAGCTATATATCAAAATAATCCCGGTATATGCAATCGCAATGTGGCACGTGGCGCACTGCTTCTGAAAAATTCAAAAAATCTATCCTCCTTCGAAATCGATGCCTCTATCTTCATCCTCTCACAGTTCCCAAGACGCGCGAGTATCACCCGACCACTAGGCCAACACAAATTTTGTAAATATTAGTTGATATATTTATTATATACCACAAACCTCTAAAAAATACATAAAAAACAACACAAAAATAAATGAAATAGAAAATAGAAAATCTTAAAACCTAAACTCTAAACTTACTATTACGGCAGCGAATACCCTATCCTATAAACCCTAAACCCTAAACCCCAAAAAATCTAAACTCTAAGTACCCAAGTGTTAAATGCTATAAATTTTATAATTAATATTACGGCGGCTGTGCCGCCATTAAAATCTAAAAGTCTATCCTATAAATCCTAAGAGTTGAATGTTATTAACTTTAAACTCTATAAACCCAAGTGCTAATGAATTAAACCTTATAAAATACATAAAATAGATTTTATCTCATTTTATATTTATTACTAACTATTTTTATTCATTTTATATTAATTATTAAGCATTTTATGTAATCTAAAACCTGCTGGAAAAATTAAATATTAATAATAGCTACATGTATTGGGGCCGGTACAAAAGGCACCCGGTACATGCAGACTTTTCCCAGTCAAATTGGAGTAGTAGCTGGTAAATTGACTCAACATTCTCCCCCTTTTGATTTACGCAATACTATTGCTACAGGGCTTTTGTCTTGTTCCACTGCTCTGAAAAGAGTGGGCTTAATAGCCACCCTATAGCTTGGGCAGTCCACTTTCATTTTACTGTTGTAGCGACCCACTAATTTTTCGTATATTACGCCATTTGCGCTGAACAGACAATGATCACTAGTTATTCTTGGGCTTTGATCTGCATTGGGCCCACCTTCATGTTGGGAGGCTTTACTATCTCTTTTGTGTTCGAGCCCATAGTTTTGTTGGTAGGCCTCATTTTCTTTTCTGTGCTCAGTTGTTTCATGTGTTCTTTCCTTCAATCGAACTTCTGCCAATATTTCTCCAGTCGATTCACCTTGCGACTGCTCGATTTCCTCAATAGACTCACCATGAATTGAATCAATAAAATTTTCAATTCTCCATCGGGCGACTCCATGACGCGGTTTGCACTTTGATTCTCTCACCCACATTGATTTTTGTTGGCAGTATACCTTTGGAATTGGGCGTTGGGAGGCTTGCATTAAATGCTAGGCCGGCGGTCTGCCCCAATCTTTTCGGCAAATTACACCTGCAATTTATGTTTTCAGGCAAATTACACCTGTAATTTCCATTTTCCGGCAACTCCATCATATTAAGGTATGAACGTGCTGATACCGCTAGCTCACTCTGTTTAACAGTTTACATTGTTGTGTCTTCCGATTTCGATTGCTCTTGGTAGATCTCTATTTCTGATTCTAGTCTATGAGTGGCTCTTCTTTCGTCAATATCCATCTTCTGTTCAGTAGCTCCGTGTATCTTCTGCCTATTTTGTAGGTTACTTGATTTGTGTCTGCTAGCTTCAGGAGGATTTACCGTAGTTGTAACTAGCTTTGGCCATTCTTCATCAACTCTTTGACTTCCTTCAGCCTCCTGCAAATCTATATAGACCCTTTCTTTTCTAGGCCATATTCTACTGCTTATAGAATTAAGTCCTCTTACTACTTCCTTCGCAGTCACAATGATAGATTCGTCTCCGGCTATAACCTTGATCCTAGCAGAGATATTTTGATTGCAGGTCGTCAGAACAAGTGCATGGCCGAATTGCATTTCAGTCATGTCTTGTGTTCTTTCGTCTAACTTCATGAAAGTTCCTACTCTTGCTGCTATTTCCATGAAAAAACCCTCACACCAGCAGTGCAAGGGGGTGCCCCTTATCCTGATCAATTTCCCATTTTGCAGTTTCCATGGTCTGGGGTTATGTAAGCACAATCTTTTGATAGTCTCTTCATCAATTAGCATTCTTATTCTATCATTGGGATTTTGGAATTTGATAAAAACATCCCCCTTCCAATCAGACAACTCTTCCTTCAATATAGGATTGCTCGTTCAATATTTGTTCCATTGTTTTCATGTCTTGGATGGGTGATGGTACTCCAACTAAACAAGACTCTAGCCACGAGGTATTTGCAGGTTTAGGTACGAAGGTTACCGTGTCTATGATCCTTTCATTTCCTATCGCCTTGTTGGAATTATCCTTGTGGTGCTCTTCATCCTGCGTTTGGTTGTAATCTGTGCTCCTTGTAAGGACATGAGCTTGCATTCTCCTCACTTCTCCTAGTTTCCTCGCGATATTGACGTAGAGTTTACATGTCCCAATTCGTGCTCAATTCAGCCTGTTAACTAATGCTTGAAGATCTGTTTCTTTGTCATATCTAATGAACTCATATCTTGTCCCTTGATATGTCATTTTAGGAGGTGCATGCACATCCCAGAGCCTGCCGTATTTGTCAAAATAGGCCCAAAGATCCTTCCCTGTCCAGGCCGACAGGAAGCTCACAATGTAGAGTTTAGCCGTATTTTCCCGGAGATGTTCAATATATGGAGAGAGCCTTCAATTTTGCCTGCCCATCTTCGATGGACGCTGATGCTCCACAGTCTCCCGTCTTCCTCCTTCAAAGTTGTTAAGGTGCGATGAGTTTTGTGTCGGCGCCGGTGAAGGCACCGGCGCTACACTGGCCATAACGCTACATATTCCCTTTCCAATAATTGTTAAATGGTTTACCTCTAGCAATATCTTGACGTGTAATATATCCGTTCCGGCTAGGTGTATTGGGCCCTATTTGTACTGGGCCGTTACACCTACTCGCAGAGCGCCACGTGGCATGGGGCTCTGTGAGAAAATAAAATTTTTGTTGCCCTACAGGATTCAATCTGGGCTCCCTCCTTGCCTCACTCCACCCCACGCGCGTATTCCCTCACCCTCCTTACCACTACAACATAACTTTTAATTAAATATGGTCACAAAAAAAAATATAACCCATCCTAAACCCAAAAACTTAAAAATTATCAATATAAACCCTAAATCTATTAACTCTAAAACCGTAAACACTAAACTCTAAATTTAATATTACGGTGGCTTCGCTGCCATAAAAATCTAAAACACTATTTTATAAACCATAAGGGCTGAATGCTATTAATCTTAAATTCTATAAACCGTAAATAAACCCTATAAAATCTTATTATTTTTATTTTTTAACTAAGCCGTCGTAAAAATCTAAAACCCTATTCTATAAACCAAAGGGCTAAATACTATAAACCCTATAAATCACACAAAATGTAGAACCTATGTTTCTTAATACTATTTATTTTTCAAAATTAATATTACGATGAATCGTAAAAATTTAAAAACTTATCCTATAAATCCTAAGAGTTAAATGCTATAAGCCTTAAACCATATATTTTAATTTTGTTAAACTGTATAACTTAAATTAATTATATTATAATTATTTTATATTTATTAATAATTATTTTATATTTATTCTTAATTGCTATAAAGAAATTAGAATTAAGTTTTGCCACTGTACCGGACGGTACAAACCAACCCGGTATATGCAGACTTTTTGAGACTGTACAAGTTTTACCGATTTCATCGCAATGGGTCCTTGGTTTTGACTAAGAATAGTTATTGTATTTAAAAATTATTTGTGTCATATAATAATATGTGGCTGGGGGTAGATGGAATAACTCCTATTCTACAAGATAACCACTTATTAAATGCTAATACTTTAATTATCTTTATGACATATTTTTATTGCACAAACCAACAAGATATATATTACAATATATAATATGCATAGGGCACATCCCATCACTAGCTCTTAATTTCACCCCATTATTGTCTTTGCTCGCCCAACTTTCTAATAAACTAATCTTTTCCCTCGCATCTTTCAGTAATCGTGCTAATATAGTTTATATAAAGTTTATTTCTTTTCTCTTAGCTTCTTCTCAACCTTTCCTTTTCAACCAAATTGGTTTTCCCGTTGTTTAGGGGTTTGAATTCCTGTGCTTCTATGATTTCTTTATCGAACCCTACATAAATTTTACTCAAGGGTTTTGTATTATAATCATCTTTTTTAACTGTTCAATCTTTTGTTGTGTTGTACTTTTATGGTATGGCTGGTTTGGACATAGGATCAGCATCACAATTCGTTGCACAGATACACCTACAACGGGAGCAAGATACTGGCGATGATTCGCCGCCGCGGAACTCCGACATTGGCGGCAGAGACGCGACGGGGAGGCGGCCGCGGGGCCGTCCTCCCGGTTCCAAGAACAAGCCGAAGCCGCCGGTGATCATAACACGGGAGAGTGCGAACACGCTGCGGGCGCACATATTCGAGGTGGCCGGCGGATCGGATGTATTCGAGGCGGTGGCCAGCTACATGCGGCGGCGACAGCGGGGGATTTGTGTCCTCACCGGAACCGGGATGGTCGCCAGCGTCTGCCTCCGGCAGCCGGCAACGGAGGGGAGCCTCGCGACGCTTCATGGAAGGTTCAAAATTCTCTCCCTGTCTGGGTCCTTTCTTCCACCGCCGGCGCCGACGGGAGCGACCAGCCTGACGGTGTATCTGGCCGCGGGGCAGGGGCAGGTGGTGGGTGGCAATGTCGTCGGCGCGTTGATCGCGGCGGGGCCAGTGATCATCATTGCGGCGTCGTTTACAAACGTCGCTTACGAGCGGCTGCCGCTGAAGGAGGAGGAGGAAGACGTGGCGGCGACCGTTCCTCAGCCGTCCGATGGCGGTGCAGCGCGGCATCTTTTGCCTGATCCGTCCGCGATGGGGATTCCGTTCTTGAATCTGCCGTTGGACGGTGCATGGACCGGAAACTCCGGTGACCGTCATTTTTAGGACCTTGCCAAGCAAGTTGATTAAGCCGAATCTTGAGTGAATTCAATTTGTACATTTCTCTTGTTGTTGATTCGTGGATTGATTTTTCGTTGTTTGTTCGACTTCTTGATTCTGATAGAGGAATAATTGGTCGAGCTCGAGGGTTTCTTTAGACTTTGTATGACAGGAATTAATTTCTTAATTTAATGCAACTTGTCCAATTATTTATGCTTCGTCTCCTCACTCCTTGTTCCAATGTTTAATGTAGCCTATATAATTCGCTAAAACCCCACTAATTCTATTCCTGAAACTCAGTATGGAAAATCAAAACACATTCAACCAGTATTTGAGAAAAAATTGAACAATCTTGAGCAGTCAGGGCCCCCAACGTTTTGATGCTTGTGTAGGCTCGTATATAAGCGGCCTAAGTGAGTATTTGAACAGAACGGAGGACAATCATCCAACACCTAGGCGGCCACCTTCTCGAAGAGAGTGTTAACACATATAATCATTTACCTGTTAGTTTTTTTTGTAATCCTAATTGTCGACCGCCACCATGGTTGATGGCGTCGCAGTATCGATAGCTCACATAGATGTCGCCACCATTCTCTCCAATTAATGATCACAAATCCTGCAACTTCAAGCCGAGAAAACATCACCAATGGTGGTTTTACTGCCACAATTGATATCAAATTCAGTAACAATAGCTATGCCTTGTGGGCACGAAGGGTGGAAGTCGCAGTTGGAGGACTTGTACATCTCGGACACCTGATTGGACAAGGCAACACCTTCCGAGAAGGATGATAATTTATTAAGGCTACCTTGTAACTCTTAGCCATGGGCTTCTTCTTTTGGCTAATATTCATCCTAATTTATTATGTTTTGATATATCATGAGTCTCACATCTCTATAAGGGTTATTTGTGGATTTATGATATTTTGAGTGCAAGTTCAAAACTACTCGAGTTCAAAGACCTTTTAGAAGGAGAAGGAGGAAGATGAAGATGCACTTTTTTCCCTATCTTGAAGCTTTGAGTTTCTCACTCTCAAGTTCATCTAAGGTACTATTTTGAGCTATCTACACGAGAGACCTTATGTTATCCAGAGGAGTAAAGACCAACTCATTTATGGCAGACAAAGGAAAAAACTCAAGGGTGACTTGAAGATTTTGACTACAAGTACTTGAAGTAAAATAGTGAGTATCTTCACCTATCTTTGAATGCATAATCAGAACTCATGGATTAAGCTATTGAAAATCCAAGAGATATATATCTTCTACATCTCCTTAAAAAGTTATGAAACTAGTCAGCTCACTTTGGAGAACCATCATGAGAAAGATATAAATCAAATAAGAAGATGCTTCAATTTTGGGAGAAATGGGAATTCCAGCATCAAAGTGATTTGTATGTATTACAATCTCCCTGTTAGTTGATCTTTTCTAGGTAATATCTCATCATTATTCTATATCTTGGAGTCCTTTACAACTTTGTAGAGGAAGTTTAAAAAATAAACTTCTGTACAGCCCATAAATCAAAAGGAAAATATACTAACATTTTAGGAAAGTTTACTCTCATACCTTGGCTATTTTTTAGAAAAATTTTGTGATGAATTCTTGAGGAGCTCAACTTCCTTACTTTTAAGGACCTCATATGCACTGAATTTAAGTCCTATTCCAACTTGGAGCTGAAAAGAAGCCCAGATTCAAGTCAAAGATCCACGAAGGCACATGAGAATGTATGAACACGGCAAAAAATAAACATGAAGACTCATTTATCACTTATCACGTATTCTCATTTTGTCTATTAAAGGGAGGTTGTTCCCCAGACTAGGCACGACATATTCTTTAGTTTTTCAGTGTCTTTACAAGTTTTTATCCTAGGACAGAGGAGAGACCGCCGTCTCTCTCCTCCTCTTTGCATTTTTAGTTCGGTTTTGCAACAAAGACGAGCTTTTTCCTATGAATCTCTTTGTCAATGAAGTTGATTTCAAACTGTTTGCTTGTTTCTCTTGTCATGATCGGCTAAAACCCTTGTTGCTGATTTATGAAGATCCAGAGGAGATCTATGCATATTGGTGAGGTGTACCGTGTAAGTACGTCTCCGTAGAGCTTTAGTAGTGAAATTCTTGCAACGTAGTAATATGCTTATGATTTGCTTTTGTATTCTAGATTGATCACCGAGGATTTAAAGGCTATTCTATTGCTATTTTATGTAGTTTCTGATTTGCAATAAGATAGTAATCCAAAAGACTCATTAAGATCGATAGATGCAATAACCCAGACGGGTTGTTCTAGTGGTTGAGGACCTGGACTTAAGTCTCAGAGAGCAGGAGGTTCAGGTTCGAATTCCACTCGGAACAAACAGTTCGTTTGGGTCATGATCGCGGGCTTAGGCCCGAGTTTGGCCTGGTTCATGAGGAGAGGTCGTTTTGCATGAACCCCTATGAGATTTTCCAGGACCGACAAGGACATGGATACCCATAGGTTATAAAAAACAAAAAAAAGATCGATAGATGCAAAATAGATATTAGGAGAAAATGCAAGAACAACAAAAAAGGAACACAATATATACTAGGTGAAACTAGTTGGTCGTAGGTTGCTAGTACGATTTTGATGATACATAATATACACAAAAGTAGACATGTCTTCCGATTTGTTGTCTAAGGAATTTGATGGTATAAAAGATTAATTTAGTTTGAGTAAAGTTATAAATCACAAGAATGATGAAACTTGTATCTATACTGTCAACTTTATTCTTTTTTATGTTGATCATATTATTGAGAATGAGTTTTAAAAGGAAGATAAGTATGATGGAGATGCAAGTGATGAGGATGAATGAGGTGCTCCAGAAATCTTGTTGTCTGATGAAGAATGATCTCTAGAGTATGCTTTTTTCGGATTATCCACAAGTCCATGATGAAGTTTAGAATCCAATTCAGGACCTCGATGAGGTAGAGTGGTTCCTGAATCCAGATGATGAGCCTTAGATAATCAAAGAAGCAAGTTCATCCCAGGAGCTTGAATGGAACTACCATGAAGAGGAGAATCTTGGGAAGATTTTTGTTGCCATGTTCAATGGCTGTAAGAACATTCCTAGAGCCCTCATCCATAAGCGTAATCCTGAAGACAGAGCCTTGAGCTTTGATGAAAATATCCCCCCTCAATAGAAGCTTCAACAGAACAGTCAACGAGTAGTTGGTGGAAAGGTAAATGATGATATCCTCTTGGTTTTATGTCCTACTAACAAGGTTTTGTTGATGAATCAATCCCTAACTGTCTCGCCTGAACTATCAGAAGTCAAAGACATTGTCTTTGACCTCAAAAAAGATAGTACCCATAGGCCAGATGGCTTTACGGGAGCTTTTTTCCAATCTCTGAGGACCTCCATAAACTAATCCTAGAATTCTTCGCTGGTGCTGAGCTCATGAAAGGGATAACTAGTACTCTACTCTGCCTTATTCCCAAAATAAACAACCCAACAAAATGCTCTGATCTTAGGCCCATTAGCTTATGCTCCTTCACAGGTAAGATCATAACTAAAATCCTAGCTAAAAGACTCTCTAAAATCCATACGAGCCTGAAGCCTGTATTGAGATGAGTCGTCATGTATTCATAAATCGCAAATCTGATGCCGTTTATCCCATGTTCATATAGTTCAAAGTTGCCGTCGATCCGAAAAATTTAAATTTGATATAGTTAGAGTCCTTTTTTCGCAAATCCGGTGGTGCTGGCCGCCAAAGGCAACAGTGGGGTCTAGAAAAATTTTTACTACCCCAAATCTAAAAAAATGCATCCAAAACGGATAACCGAACGTAAAGATACACTCTTTTAAAGTTTTTCAATAAATAATACAATTCTCGTTCCCTTTTTATCAAAAGTATCGACTAAGTACTTTTTTTTAAAAAATAAAATTTATTTTATTAGGCGTCCGACCTCCTCCACCAAATGTTTATACATGTTATTAGAGCCCAAAATTAAAGAAAGTAAAATAAACATTTCTTGAAACTTTTCAACATGTAGAGAAGCCTTTTTGCATCCGAAAGAGCCTTCGTGTTGTTCTTTGATGATCACCAACATCCTTGAAGGCTTCAAGACCTGGTTTGTCTGTTTTCCCAGAATGTCCTAGAAATCAATGTGTGGGAAAAGGTGGTGGCTGGTGCTGGTTGGTGACTTTAATCCTCTTCTTGGAATCTAGGGATCCTTGCTTTGTCTTTGTCTAGGATCCTTTTTAGCTGTTGTGGTATGGTTGCTTCCGTGAAGGAGAGATTTCCCTCTGTTGCTCCCATTTTTGCCAGGATTGTAGCTGCTGCATTAGCTTCCGACTTGCACAGACTGGGAATTGAAGTTAGAGTTCTGATCATATACTCCTTGAAGGATCTTACCAGCTGGTGTATTATCTAGTGAGTATTGCTCCCTTTAAGTGCATTGTGAAGCAGCCTGGAGTCTATCTCCAAGGAGAATGATCCTTCTGTCAGGTTTATATGTGTGAGGCTACTGCAGAGAGCCTCGGCAACTGCTATCAAGGGACTTGAGCTGCTTAATCTCCAGCATTGTGCATCTCTGACCTCTCCTGCTGCATTTCTTATAACCAGGTCAGCTCCTGAGATACCTGTCGTTCTTGAGTAAATGCCATCAATGTTCACTTTGAAGGTTGTTGCAAGTGGAGGAATCCAAGACTTTTCTACAACTTGGGAAGGCAGCCTGCGCTGCACAGTGGATATTCCAGGTATTTGAAGCTGTATTTTTTCAAATTCCTGTGCAGGTTGCTCCTGCATTTGTAGTAGTTGCCTCAGCATATCCCCTGTGTCATGTATTATGTTGCTGCTGCTTATTGGAGTATCCTCAAAACGTGATTTGCACCTGTGTTTCCAAATCATCCAAAGCATGATGTTAGTCAAAAACTTATTGACTCTGTTCATTACCTTACTACCTGAGGCATTCCTCCAAGCTTGCAGCCTGAGGTCTAGTGGCATCACCACAGGTGACACTCCTAGGATCATTCCAAAGAAAGACCATACTTCTTGCGCAGCTTCACTCTCGGAGAGCAAATGTGAGATTGATTCTTGTTGTGGGTTAGAAGGACAACACGAGCACATAGATGGAAGGTTAATTCCTTTTCTAAGTAGGGCCTCATCCACAGCTAGAATACTATTTTTAACTTTCCAAGAGTTTAAACTGATTTTGAGGGGGATAGATCCATCCCAGCAGTCTTTATTCTCTCTTGTTTGTGTTGCTTTTTGTCTGAATAGCTCTGATACGAATGCCCCAAGAATCACATACCGCAGACGTCAGCGTGGCTAGACCAAGAGATGCTAAAATGGGAATGCTGAAATCACGCTTGGATTTACAACGGCTACTTCATTTATTACCGTTAGCACTCTTAGTATAAAAGAAGGCAGAACTTGTAATGAACTTTATGCTCTCTCTCATTTTGGTTTATGAATGATTAACGTCCTCGTTTCGTACATCGTTGCATTCACCAGAATTACTCTTACAGTCCCTTTTCTGTTATTACAATAGATCTCCCTCAGGCAACACGCAGAGTCTCCCCTTCCGACAATTATCAAGGCCCCGTAACTCGCGCAAGATCCCAGGATCATATCAACGTGGTATCGGAGCGACGAGTTACCCCAGCCGTCGTCGACATGGGAGAGACTAAGTCGTTCGTCGTCAACTCATCCTCTGATTCTTTTGTGCAGGTCCCCAACAAGCAGTCCCCGAAAATCAAGGAGCTCCATCAAGGGCAAGCGGCATTGGATGCCCAGATGGCCAAGATATGGACCACCCTCAAATTTCTCACGGACATGGTACTGGCCGACAAAATGGCAAAGGAGGCGTCGACGCTGGGCGCTTCGGCAGTAGCAGATGCCGTTGACCAGTCTTCACTGCCATTAACCCACCCAAAGGTTCCGATAGCAGCCGACCCCACAAAAGTGCCCGGGGGAACCATCAAAAGTTCACCTCCGGTAGTGGACCCCTGGAAACCACCGAGCGCATCCAGCGGACTTCCATAGACCCACACTCCGGACAAAGGGTCTGCAGCTCTACGACTATAACCCGGTTTTCTCAATCGGCCCAACCAATTGGACTTCCTGACCTTCTCTAGTGGCGACAACCCAGAAAGTTGGCTCCTCCGCTGCTCTGCCTACTTCACTCACCAACACATTGCTCTGACCGAACGGGTCGCCATGGCCACCTATTACCTGCTTGGCGAGGCACAACAATGGTGGCACTCCGTCAACAGCCGCACCCCGGGATTACACGGGGACGACTTCGTCTGGTACTTCCGGCAACAATACTCACCACCCAGACTAATTGAACCAGTGGCCGAAATTGCATCTTTGAGACAACAAACCACGGTGGAAGACCTCAATAAACGGTGGAATGAATTATCGCCGTCCATCAAGGGCAAGATCCGCGAAAGCACCGAATTGGCACTCTACTTAAAGGCCCTAGATCCCTGCATCGCGGTGGAGGTACGCTTACACCGCCCTCTCAATATTCTTAATGCTATGTTTTTGGCCAGGGAGGTACAACACAAGTTGGAGGTCCAACATCTCGTATCCTTCAACTCACCGGCATCTCAGAGTTCTCCACCCCCACGAGTCGTCCAACCTACCGTGCTGCCCTCTAATCTAGCAGGCGGGACACAGCTTCCCCGGAAGCCCAAACTCCCAGAGCGCCGTCGTTTAACTCCGGCGAAGGTTGCCCATCGCAGATCACAAGGCTTGTGCTTTAAATGTGATGAAAAGTGGGCGAAGGGTCACGTCTACCGGAGTCTGTTCTGCATAGAGGTCGTCAGCGAGGGAGGCGACGACGCAGCAGGGGAAGAGGATGACCAGGACACATATGAACATATGGAAATTTCCGTCAATGCAATCTCCGGCGAAATAGGAGGAGACACCATGAAGGTACACGGCCACATTGCCGGGCAACAGGTACTAATTTTGCTTGACTCAGGTAGCACACACTATTTTTTGGATGAATCCTTGGCAGGAAAATGGGATCTCAAACCACATAAACAAAGTAGAGCACCGGTCAAGGTCGCCGATGGCACCACAATCTACATTGCCGGTTACATGGCCAATCAGGACATTCAACTGGAGGGTCACGCAATTTGCATCAATCTATATCTACTTCCGTCGAAAGGGTTTAGTGTCGTCCTTGGCGTAAACTGGCTACCGACATTAGGCCCGGTTGTTTGGGATTTCAGGGCCCAACAAATGAGTTTCTTATGGAAGGATCAGCCCGTCACATTATATGGAGCCCATGCAGCACTCTTCGCGGCCTGTCTCACTCCATCTTCAGACCAACAAAGCACCCTACGGAATTTGTTACAACAATACAGATCTGTCTTCGTTCAGCCGGTCAGGCTGCCACTGCCACGACATTGCGACCACAAGATCATCCTTCGCCATGGCTCAGACCCAGTTAACGTCCGCCCATACCGCTACCCACATGGTCAGAAGACAGAAATCAAACTCCAATGCCAAACATTGCTCCAGCAAGGTTGGATTCGACAGAGTACATCTCCGTTCAGCTCCCCAGTCCTATTGATTCGCAAGGCGGACGCATCATGGCACCTATGCGTCGATTATCGCACCCTGAATGCCCTAACTGTCAAAGATCAATTTCTGATCCCTGTCGTGGAAGAACTATTAGAAGAGCTCGGCAAGGCTCGCGTCTTCTCTAAATTAGACCTCAAATCCAATTATCATCAAGTGAGAATGGCCCAAGAAGCAGTTCCTCTCACCGCCTTCCAGACACACCACGACCATTTCGAGTTTCTCGTCATGCCGTTCGGTTTGACCAACACTCCGGCAACCTTTCAGGCGTTGATGAACTCGGTATTTCAGGATTACTTACGGAAATTTTTACTTGTCTTCTTTGATGACATTTTGGTATATAGTCCATCTTGGCAGGAGCATATAGAACACCTGCAGCTCACATTCGATCGTGTAGCACAACAATGCCTCGTAGCCAAGGAGAGCAAGTGTTCATTCGGAGTGGATCGCATTGAGTACGTAGGACACGTGATATCTTCCGAGGGTGTGGAAGCGGACCCATCAAAGATTACAGCCATGACAGACTGGCCACTTCCAACAGACCTTAGTAGCCTCCGCGCATTTCTCGGATTAACTGGCTATTATCGCAGGTTTGTGCATAATTATGGTACCATTACAGCACCACTCACTTCTCTTTTGAAAAAACAGGCCTTTAAATGGAATGAGGAGGCCACAAATGCATTTGAAAAACTCAAACTCGCCATGGTCACAGCACCAGTTCTCCAGCTTCCCGATTTTTCTCAACAGTTTGTCATTGAGTGTGACGCTTCCTGTGTGGGCATCGGCGCCGTGCTGATGCAAAACAACCACCCAGTCGCCTTCTTCAGTAGGAAGCTCGGCCTCAAGCACTCCAGACTTCCGACTTATGAGAAGGAACTCATTGGCCTCTCCAAAGCCGTCCTTCATTGGAGATCTTACCTCTGGGGTAGCCGCTTACTGGTCCGAATCGACCATCTCAGTCTCAAATACGTGCTTGAACAGAAGGTATCGACAATAGCACAACAACGATGGTTGAGCAAGCTGCTATGTTACGAATTTTCAGTTGAATTTAAAGCAGGGAAAGACAACGTGGTCGCAGATGCACTATCCCAAAAAGGGTCAAATTCACCCCACATCAGTGCTTGTTCCCTACCTCTTCAAGGCTTATTAGACACGGTGCGCACCAAACTACAAAAGGACCCGGCACTACTCCAAATCCGAGATGACGTACAGGCCACAGCAGACTCCGAACCGTATTCTTAGCACCATCAATTATTATGGTATCGCAACAGACTCTACATTCCACCGACATCTCCCCTCATCGAACGGATCATTTGGACGATACACGACCTGTTTCATGAGGGAATCTTGAAGATACTGCACCGCATCCGTGCTGATTTCTACTGGCCTTCCATGAAAGCAACCGTGACACCCATAGTTGCTACCTGTGCCATCTGCCAATGGAACGAAAGCGATCATCTTCAACCAGCGGGTCTACTACAGCCCTTGCCCGTTCCCCACCAGATTTGGGCCGACATCTCCATGGATTTTATCGATCATCTACCGCCCTCACACGGGAAAATGGTTATTTTGGTTGTCGTTGATAGATTTACTAAAATGGCCCACTTTGCTGCTCTTAAACACCCGTATACCGCTGTTTCTGTTGCTCAAATATTTTTTCAGGAAATTGTGCGCTTACATGGCATTCCGGAGACGATCGTCTGTGATCGAGATACGACCTTTACAAGTTCATTCTGGAAGGAACTGTTTCGGTTGGGAGGCACCGCCTTGCATTTAACAACAGCGTATCACCCACAGAGTGACGGCCAGACCAAAGTCATCAACCGGATCTTGCAAGCCTATTTGCGATGCTTCACGGGCGACAATCCAAAGCGCTGGACGGACTAGCTAGCATGGGCAGAGTACAGCTACAACACTAGCTTCCAATCATCCCTCCAAACAACTAAGTTCGAAGCCGTCTACGGTCGTGCACCTCCGCGCCTGCTGGACTATGCTACTGGCCTTACTAAACTGGATGCAGTGGACATAGCCTTGAAGGAGCGCCATGAAGTTTTAGCAGACTTACGCGACCGTTTACTCTAGGCACAGAATCGCACCAAACAACGATACGATGCTTGCCATCGGGATCTAGAATTTGCCACCGGAGATTGGGTGCTCCTAAAACTTCAACCTTGCCGGCAGACTTTGCTCGGGAAAAAGCACACGAAGAAACTGGTTCTTATCTACTATGGGCCTTTTCAGATTGAGGACCGAGTTGGCCCGGTTGCTTACCGACTGACCCTTCCGCCGGAGACACGCATCCACCCAGTCTTCCATGTCTCAAAGCTCAAAGCCTTTATCGGAGATCCCCCAGACGTTCCTTGTCTCCCTCACACCCACCAAGGCACGACACACCCTACCCCCCAAGCGGTCTTGGATCGCCGCATGCAATAGGGCATCTCTCAGGTGCTGATACATTGGACAGGGTTATCCCCCGCTGAGTCTTCTTGGGAGGATGAACTCCACATCAAGCAGCTTTATCCCAACTTTCCTCTTCCCAACAAGGGTGTTGTTAATGGGGAAGGGTGATATGAATGCCCCAAGAATCACATACCGCAGACGTCAGCGTGGTTAGACCAAGAGATGCTAAAATGGGAATGCTGAAATCACGCTTGGATTTACAACGGCTACTTCATTTATTACCGTTAGCACTCTTAGTATAAAAGAAGGCAGAACTTGTAATGAACTTTATGCTCTCTCTCATTTTGGTTTATGAATGATTAACGTCCTCGTTTCGTACATCGTTGCATTCACCAGAATTACTCTTACAGTCCCTTTTCTGTTATTACAATAGATCTCTCTCAGGCAACACACAGAGTCTCCCCTTCCGACAATTATCAAGGCCCCGTAACTTGCGCAAGATCCCGGGATCATATCAATCTCCCATGAGGACTTGAGAGTGAATTTGCCATTTTGAGTTGGCTCCCAGATCAAGAAGTCCTGGTTCTCCATTCTTTGCATATTCATGATTTCCTCCACCAGAGCTGGCAGGTTTGGTAATAGTCTCTGAAGAACTCCTCTGTGCCATTGTAGTCCTACTGAGGCTTGAGCTATTGAGATATTTGGGTGCCTGACAGTGATGATCTCTCCCAGTATTAAATCTCCAAACCACTTGTCCCACCAGAAGCTAATATTACCATCTCCTACCCTCCATCTTATGTTTCTGTTCATAGCCTCTCTGACGGTGTTCATTCGTTTCCAAATATGGGAATCAGTTGCCTTTACTGTTGTCTTTGCTATTGGAGAGGAGCTGCAATACTTCTGCCTCATGAATTGTTCCCATAGAGTGTCACCCTGTCTCATAGTAAACCAGAGTTTGCCATTAAAAGCAGAGATTTGATCCTTGAGTCTACGGATACCAAGGCCCCCTTCTGATGTTGGTAAACATAGTTTCTGCCATTGCTTCCAGTGTATCTTCTTTTTACCATCATGCCATCCCCAAAGAAAGTCAGCAAACATACCTTCTATCTTTTTTATTGTTGTTTTACCTGGTGCTAAGGAGATGAGCAGATACATAGCTATACTAGATAAAACATGTCTGATTAGAATAATTCATCCTCCTATAGATAGAGTACTAGATTTCCAACTATCTAATCTGACTTGTATTTTGGCAATAAGAGAATTGAAAAGTGTTTCTGATTTCCTGCCTGCATAGAGTGGTGTGCCTAGATAAGTGATAGGTAAAGACTCCTGTCGCATAGCTGTTTTCTCTTTAAGTAGGTTAATTGTTCTTCTTGAAGCTGATGGAGAGGTAATGAAGGCGCATTTTTGAAGGTTTATTGCTTGGCCTGAGACTGATTCATAATTTCTAAGGGTATTCATAACTGCTGTCAAGGCTCTACTACTGCTTCTGGTAAATACAATGATATCATCCGCGTAGGAGAGATGAGAAGGGGGTTGACAGCCCGATGGGGCGCTATATGCAAAACTTGGGTTTTGGTCCATTAACTGATTTAGGTTCCTGCTTAGTACCTCAGCTGAGATAATGAAAAGAGCTGGTGAGAGTGGGTCTCCTTGGCGAAGCCCTCTGGATGATCCTGAGATACATCTCTAGATAAGATCAATGAATTGCTCAAAGAAACCAAAGGCTCTAAGGACAGAAGTGAGATATACCCAAGAAACTCTATCGAAGGCCTTAGCCATGTCCAGCTTAATGGCAACATTTAGGCATCTTTGCTTCTTTTTTATTTGATGCATTAGTTCTTGTGCTAAAAGTATGTTATCTGAGATTGTTCTGTCCTTCACAAATCCACTCTGTTGAGGGGAAATAATGCTAGGCAGAACTTGGGACAAACGGCTAGCCAGAATTTTGGAGATTATTTTTGAACTAAAGTTACACAAACTAATAGGTCTATAATCTGCACAGGAAGTTGGTTGATCAGTTTTTGGGACAAGACAGATTAGAGTACTAGAGGTGGAAGTGTGTAATTCCTGGCCTGAGAAAAAAGATAGAACAGTGTTCACTACATCTTCTTGAATAATATCCCAGCAAGCTTTAAAAAAAATCCCAGAAAACTCATCCGGGCCAGGAGCACTATCACTATCCATCATGAAAACTGTGGATTTTATCTCTTCCAATTCTGGCCATTTAGTTAAATTCAAGTTCATTGTTTCTGTTATTATCTTAGGGATGACTGAAAGCATGCTTGGAATTGAAAGTGTAGGGCTAGCAGTTAATTGGTTTTGAAAGTGATCAGAAAAAGCTTTTGGGAGTTCTTGTTGGCTCAAGTTGTTACCCTGTTGGTCTTTTAGTGTTACTGCAAACGTTTTGTGTCTTTTTATTTTTACAGCTCTGTGAAAGTAAGCAGTATTCTTGTCACCTAATTTGAGCCATTTTAACCTAGACTTTTGTCTCCAATATGACTCCTCTGCTAATAGGGCAACCCTCAATTTTTCTTGAGCTTCTGACCAATTGATCCTATCTGTTTCTAGTCCTGAGTTTTCATAGGAATTTTCTAAGTGTAGGAGGTCATCTTCTGCCTCCTTTATGTTTTGAAATATATTCCCGTATACATGTTTGTTCCAGGTTCTAAGAGTAGCTCACAGCCTTTTGAGTTTTGCTCCTAAGATATTGGAGGGGTTTGTATTATAAATAGGAGAGTCCCAGCAGGCTCTAACAGTGTTCAGAAACTCAGGATGTGCTATCCAGAATTCCTGGAACTTGAACCTAGCTGGGCCTTTGATTGTCCGAGGAGTGACTTCTATCATGAGTGGTGCATGATCAGATAAAGCTCTGTTTAGATGTTTGACTGTTACGTGAGGCCTAGTGGAGACCCAGGATTTCGATAGTAGAATTCTGTCTAATCTTTTTGCTATTTTGTGCCTCCCTTTTCTATTATTGCACCATGTGTAATTATTCCCAGAGAAAACAGCTTCAGTTAGATTGCAGTTTTGTATTGTGTCAGCCAGTGGAATACTTTCCTCTATTTGGTAAGCAAGGTCACCTTTTTTTTCCTGTTGACTTAGTGAAACGTTAAAATCTCCTCCTATAAGTACTGGGTCTGTGATATTGTTAAGTGCTGAATACATATCTAACCATAGTGATTCTCTTTCTATAGCAGTACATTTTGCGTAAACACAGCCAATATAACATGTGAAGGATGTAGATTTGTCTTTTGTTTTTACTAAAAGTAATCAGAATCAAAAATTATATTCATATCCAAATCTGTCTTAGCCATGAACCTAATGGTACCAGTAACGTTTGTTATCCTACTTGCCATGTTTAGATACTTAACTGTTTGGGAAAGTTTGCTTTTGTTTATTTTTGGCTCACAGATGACAGTGAAGAGTAATGAGTGTAGTTGAATTAGATTTTTGAGTCTTCTCTTTGAGGCCACATTTCCTATACCTCTAATGTTCAAGAAAAGGGATTTTGTCATTTCTTTGACTTGACTCTAGTTATGTAGTTCTTGGAGGCTGTTGGTTTCTATTTTTGTGGCTTCTCTGCGCTGTTGTGGGGGTCTCCTATTGCGGCGCTTTGATTTGGTATGTTTTGAGTTTCTGTACAGTCTGTAGGGTTGTTTTATTGCTTACAGTATCCTCTAAAATTTGTTCATCATTAATTTGTTCTGGTTCGTGCCATAGTATTGAGGATTTAGCAATATTGTCGATCGAGTTTATGTTAGTAGGACTGGGTTCCTCAGTGTCTGAAACAGATAGGAAGGTCCTTAGCGGAGGCATCTGAACATACAGATCAAAGGTGTCATGAATTTGGTTTGCATCTGTTGCACCGATGAGGGCTTCCTCTGCTAAAGTGCTGGTGCTCCTATAAAGAAAAACTTCTTGAATTGGAGGCAGAGCAGAATTATCTGGGCTAGATTCAGGAGTGGAAGGTTTTGTGGCTGAATTTTTGTCTAGACTCACATTAGTATTTACAGTTTGATATGCTATTGGATGAGTTACTAGAAATTCTAAAGATGGGGACTCTGGATTAATTGGAGCTTCTATACCCACGAAGACTTTTTCTAAGTCATTACTTCCTGGTTTGTTATCATCCTCTACTTTGCCTAACTCTAAATTAGAAGTAACACAAGTATTTACATGAAGCAAATTATCCATAGATAAATCCTTATTAACAGATATTAAATGCACCATTTCCAAGTTATCACAAACATTTAGAGCAAGTAGCTTATCCACAGTCAAGTCCTTATTAGCAGATATAGATTGAGACAGTGTTAAGCTTGAGTCTATAGCCTTTCCTACTGCACATTCGTTAACATCACTTGATTTAGTAACCAATAAGTCATTCAAGTCACCATCTTTTAGAGATCCGTTTGCCTTAGGAAGTAAATCAGGTACATGACAGGAAACCTGTGCTAAGTTCTGTTTAGAAGCAGTATCTATCTGTTCTAGGTTTGCTGAGTCCATATCCTGAGTTTTCTCCTGAGGAACATATTCTAAAGCATCTGCATTTAAGGTGGCAATTAAAATGGCTTCCTGGTTAACTACAAGGCTTATCTTTTCTTTTGCTATGTTGCCATTAACTACTGTGCCTTCCTCTAAATGTGCAGTATTTTTATCCAAATCTTCTTCTTCCATGATATCATTCAAAGAAGCAAACGAGTTAGTGGACTTACCTTGGGTCTCCTTAGTCAGGACAGGTTGTGAAGTGCTCGCTTCATTGGCATGAGCTTTCTGAGGGACCACTTTCTTATATATTGGCTGAGCTTTAGTTTTCCAGCCTCCAGGTTGTTGTCCTTTTTGTTTTTCCTTGGATGTTGTAGTTTTCTTTCTAGCATTTCCTTTATCTACAACTTGCTCTTTCCCAGTTACCACATTGTTTGTGCCGGCCTTTTGCTCTGAGGTTTTCCCTTGCTCCACTTGTAGATTGGGGTAAAGAATTTTACAACCCTCCTCTGAGTGCCCCTTTTTTCAGCAGTGCTTGCAATACAGAGGAACATTTTCATAGACAACCTCTTGCCAAAACCCTGGCTTGTCTTCAGCTTCAATCCAAATTCTTTTGGCCACGGGTTTGAGCAGATCTATCTCGATACAGGAATGAGCTTCACTGGGGCGTTTGAGCGTGACTGTGGAGTGGTCTAGCATAATAGGGCAGCCTAAATAGCCAGAGATTTCAAGTAGAAAATCGGGCCGAAAATACTGTACCGGCAAACCTGGAATGCTATCCATACCGGAGATAGATGAGGGTCGACGTCGCTACGAAAGTTTGGGGTCCATCTACTGATCTTCATTTGATAGCGATTCATCGTCCAATTTTTGCGCAACCATAGTCTATGCCAGTCCTCCTCATTCTCAAACCGAAGGTCTTGCTGGATGGTGGGCATTTAAATGTGGGAGTATCATATATTGACGGGAATACGAGGTTGCTTACCCCTAAAACTGTGGAGAAAAAGGCAAAACTCTCTGGATATGCAACTGTTTCCATATCCAAATGCTGGTCCAAAGTAGGGCTCTATTTGACAAAATTCAGGCTATGCTGAATCACATAGAAGCCCAGTAAAAAAAATTCCTTGAAAGAAAGGAAAAGGAAGGAAATTGGGCTTTATAGAATGAGATTGAAAAAGATACGATGGAGGTTATTGAATTTGCGAATACTATTGGAGTTGATATAAAGGGATGTGAGCAGGAAACTGTCCAGGAATTAGTTCTCTCAAATCTAAGGAACCGAGAAGAAGAAGCTTCTACTGAACAAGTTGCAGATAAACTCCAAAAATTGAAAGTGTTCAGTCTTCCCAGAAATAAAGATTATCAACTGGAATATACCAGGTATGGGTAATCCAACAAAGAAACGTTTGTTAAGATCATTGATTAAAAAATATACCCCTGATATCATGGGAGTTCAAGAGACAAACCTTAAGATGTGGATAATAGAATTATGAAGAAAATGTGGGTTGGTCAAACTGATTATGACTTTGCTCACAAAGATGCATTAGGGGTGTCAGGAGGTATATTACTTACTTGATGTTCTACTATTTTACAGAAGTTAAGATCCTGGGAAGGAAGGTACTATATTGGTGTCTTTGGCTATTATGAAGAGCAGGAGATTACAATACTTTGTGTATATCCTTCATGTATCCTATCTCACAAGAAATTACTGTGGCAAGAGATTGAACAATACATGACAATTTATATTGATAAAAAATGCTATGTAATTGGAGATTTTAATACTGTGAGATCCCAAACTGAACGTGTGGGTATCTCACCATATCCAGTGCATGAATGGCATCTATTCTCAAAATTTGTGGCCCACCCTGAACTTCTAGATATACCCCTTATAGATGCGGACTATACATGATTTAATCCTGGCAGCTATGGTGCAAGTAGACTGGATAAAGAGCTACTTAGTGATACTTGGCTCACATATTGGCCGAAGCTACTGCTAACCACTTTGGAAAGGAACTTATCTGATCATAGTCCAATCCTCCTATCTGACAACAGCTTTTAAGCTTCTTTTTTAGTAGGTCTCTACAGAAAGGGTGACTCCAGATACTGAAAGATTCTATTAGACAGTGGAATCAGGAACGAAATGGTGATGCCCCTAGGATTTGAGTGTTACAGTAGGTAATCAGATTTTTTGTTGTCAAAATTGCCTCTAATCTGTCGTCAGATCAGGAAATTGCTATGAAAAAAGAGACATGGGCAGAATTAAGCAATTGCAGCACTATCAAACCTCAGTCATCCGTCTAAAATCTAGACAAAAATGGATCAAGGAAGGGGATGCAAATTCAAAATTCATTCACGCCTCCCTTAGGAAGAAACGATTCCAAATGGATATACATGGGTTGCTCTTTGATGACTGTTGGCTGGAAGATGTAAAAGAGATTAAAGAAGGATTGGGGTATTTCTTTCAAAGTCATTTTGTTCAAATGTCCCTGAGAAAACCAAAGATTATGACCATTCTAGGTACAATTCTTAATATTGATGGGAACTCTAGATTGACTTAAAGCTTCACTGGAGAGGTGAATAAAAATACGGAGTGGAGCTGTAATGGAAATAGAAGTCCAGTGCCATATGGACTGAACTTCCATTTTATTCAAAAAAATTCTACATAAATAAGAGTTTCTAGATTTCATTGTGGAATTTCATACCACTGGGAAGATCACAAAGGGACTCAATGCAAATTTTATTACCTTAGTTTCTAAGGTGGACAGACCAACTATTCCGGAGCACTTTTGGCCCATCTCCCTGATAAATTGTGCTTATAAGATATTGTCGAATATCTTGTCAATCAGATTGAAGGAGGTCATGCGGCTTCTTATATCTAATAGACAGAAAGGGTTTTTGGAAGAGACAAGTATTACTGATGGCGTGGTATGTGCAAATGAAGTGATAGACACTGCCAAAAAAATTGGGGCAGAGATTGGTGATGGTTAAACTGGATTTTCAGCGAGCTTTTGTCTCGATTGGTTGGAGCTTCCTACTGAATATTATGACTAAGATGGGTTTTTGTGCCCAATTTATAGGATGAATATCTAAATGTATATATTCAGCTACCATATCTGTGCTTGTCAATGATAGTCCAACTAATGAATTTAAACCACAACATAGTTTAAGACAAGGTGACCCTCTATCAATGTTTATATTCCTATTGGCAGTAGAGGCTCTGAATTGGATTCTACAAGTAGCCTATAGGTCTCAAAGATACGTGGGCTTTTCTATGGGTTAACCTATAGGTCTCAAAGATACATGGGCTTTTCTATGGGATAAGTCACCTAAAAGCAGCTCCAATATGCTTATGATACTCTGATTTTCAGTAATAGTACTTTGCAGGATATTCAAGGAATTAAACTACCCCTAAAGTGCTTGGAGATGATTAGTGGTTTTAAGGTGAATTACAAAAAGACCAGATTATATGGTATCAATATCTATGACAATAAAATCAAACAATTTGCAAATGCATTGCACTGCCAACTAGATAATGTCCCATTTCAGTATCTAAGATTACCGTTGGGGACAATCTACACAGATATCGACTCTGGAAGCCAACTTTGGGTAAAGTGTCAAAGAAGTTATCGAGCTGGGAACTACACTTTCTATCTTTTGGGGGCTGAATGATTCTTATTAAATCTATGCTATAAAGTATTCGAGTGTACTTAATGTCTGTATACAAGGCTCCTAAAACTGTTTGAAAAGATGATTCAGCTAGAAAGAAGACCCCTAAGGGGGAGGAAATTCTAGTGCAAGGAAGATTGTTTGGGTGTCATGGTCATCAATGTGCCAGAACTTGGAAGATGGGGGCCTTGGTTTCAAGCAAATGAGGATTTCAACCAACCTCTACTTGGGAAATGGGGATGGGGACTTTTACAAAATCAGGATCACCCCTTATGGAAGGAAATCTTCGAATGCGAGTACGAGAATTTCTATAGAACAATCTACTTTGAAAGCACAAGGCAAAATTTATGTAGTTACTCCACTTGGTGGAGGACAGTGGTTAATCTGGTAAGAATGGGTGAATGGTTTTTGCAGTATTGTACTAAAACGATAGGAGATGGTCAAGACACTTATTTTTGTGAAGATGTTTGGCATTCAAATTATAGGTTGTGTGATTTGGCTCCTCTTATATACTCTAAAGCTGCAGATAAGTTACTACTATTGCCACTAAGTATAAAATAGAACAGGCAGATTGGGCCTGGTGCTAGAATGATCAATTTATTCCTAATAGTGAATCTCTACTTCTTATTCAATCCTATATTGAAGAATGTGTGCCTAATACTGAGACTTCATATTAAGTGGAATTTAGATGCTGCTAGAAAGTATCAGTAAAGTCTGCTTATAGCTCAATCAGACATACCTTGGGTCATCTTGTACATTCTCTGGCAAAGTTTATCTTCCCTTAAAGAGACACCTTTCACTTGGAGACTCTACAGGATAAAATCCCAACATCAGACATTTTGCTTATAAAAAGAATCTCCTTTATTACTATCGATTGCATGGTGTGTGGTACGTCAAATGAGTGTGTATCTCATCTTTTCTTTTTATGCCTGGAGATCACGAGATTAGGTATATCACTAAGATATATTAAATATATGCATATTTTTTAAAGAATAAAATCTTACTTTTATATCTTTTTTTCCTATTGCAAAACATTTTTGTCGTTAAATATTGTTAATATTTTATCTGAGCTCCATTTTTTCGTCTATTATAACTAAATTTTGTCTACTGCAAAACAATCTCCACTATTATTGCTTAATTATATTTTGTTATTTGGATTTTTCGGTTAAAAAAATATTTTTTGGCAGGCGGGGTGGGGCGGGGTCGCCGACCCTCGGGGTAGGATGGGACGGGGCCTGCCCCTTGGAGTAGCAGGGCGGGGTCTGGATCAGCCCTGTCCTGCCCCGCTCATTGCCATCCCTATATATGACTCGCTAGGTTGTGGTAGAACAGCCCATTATTTAGATCCATGGCAGAATTTTCAGAAACATATGGCAATGATAAGCGCAAGACTACTATACATGTTTGGATCATGATCCGGATTGTCACTCTCTGGCAGGTATGGAACTCGAGAAACCATCTTCTCTTCGAACAAACTGAGTTCTCTCCGGACAATGTGGTTGGCGTATTCACCAGAAAATGTGAGAAATCTTCTCGGGTTTTTGGGAGAAATATTCAGGCATTTTTCTAATATTCGAGAGCTTTTTATACTCTTGACTAATTTATGGCCAAGTGCTTTTGATGTGGCTTGAACTCAAGACCTCTTATTCAGGAGTTCTCATAATTGCCAACAGACCAAGCTACCTTGGTTGGTTTACTTCTTATATAATTGATATTTAACTTACTAAAAAAAAATGATACTTTGCAGCAACATTTAAATGACCATGACCTCCTCAAGCTCGCCCACCACTGGAGAACCCGATAAAGTGGGAATAACTTTCTTCTTATGATGAATGGAATACAGCGTTAAGCATTGGTGTCAAATTTGTAAAAGAAATTGGTTTTGATTTTGTTCTTGATAAAAGTGAAGAGGCCTTCTTTTGATGATTTTTCGTTTTATAATTCTGGCAGATTTTGGTGGAACAGAAATCGGGTGCGAAGATTTTGACTCTAAACAGACCTACGCAGCTCAATGCGATTTCGTATGCAATGGTATGTATGTGATCAGTAGGCATAATCTATTATAACTTGAAACATATGTAGTGATAAATTCTTTTTTATCTTACTTCAGATGTCTCATTTGCTTGAGCTTTTGCTTGCCATTGAAGAAGATTCTTCAGTCAAATTGATTATTTTAAAGGTATCTTTTCTAAAACTTCTGGCTTGACGATCATGGATTCGACCCCAAACTAGGGTTATTAGCTCCCTCTGCTTATGTATTCAAGTCCTTATATATAAAAATATTTTCCTTCTGGTCATCAACAATAGGGAAAAGGAAAATCATTTTCTTGTGGGGGAGATGTTCAGCAAGTTGCTCGTTGTATTGTTGAAGGTAACTACATTACTCTCCTTCTCCGCAATTCGAATTTCTCTATGTTTATCACAAAAATTTTCGATAATGGTGAATTTTATGAATATCAGATGATTGGAAAACAATCGCGGATATTCTCAGAAAGGCCTACACCTTGAATTATGTCATTGCTACGTACAGCAAACCGCAGGTGTTAATTTAAATAAACATATGATTCATTGCTATGTTTTTGTTAACTGTGATTTTTGTTTTTTATTCATATCTTTCCATAGGTATCTATTCTTGACGGAATTGTGATGGGTGCTGGAGCTGGAATCTCTATACACGGACGATTCCGTGTAGCTACTGAAAATTCTGTACATACATCCCTTTGAAATAGGAATATGGAATTTTATTCTTCTCCCGAATAGTATGCTCCTGAATGGTCTAGAGTTCTAATCTGGACCATTGAATTTTAATTTGATGACTTATATCAAAAGTAATTTTTAGTGAATTTTACATGAACCATTTAATCCAAACCATCAAATCAAAATTAATCGGGACCATTCAGGAGAATAAGAAAATTCTAGGAGTATGAGTGATCTTTGTACAAAATATTTGAGATCTATTCATTATGGATTACAATTTGACCAGACGTGATGCGGAGATCAAATGAATTAAGTCAGGTAATAATGGAATTCAACTTCCAGTCTTGGTGCTCATATAACTCTATTTCGATTATTACTTTTTGCAGCTATTTGCTATGCCTGAAATTTCATTGGGGCATTTCCCGGACATTGGGGATTCCTACTTCTTATCAAGACTCCCGGGATTCTTTGGTGATTCATTTGTTTCCCCAATTTGGTGTTCTCATTTTTCTTGTTCCACTTCACCTGCCATACTCAT
>JAOYMZ010020957.1:0-18402 GCA_025802335.1 Pinguicula primuliflora
GAGAGCATTTTCGGGGGTGGGGGTGGGGGTGGGGGCTCCTTCCTTTGGTGAAGATATATGTTGCCCTTCTATCCTGGGGTGAGAAAGACAAATGCTAAGAGTACTACAACCAAACTTAACTCAAACCGAATCCCTATAAAAAATTGTTGTGAGTACACATAGCACACACAACACATTGTACTTATTTTCTTCTTTTCGGTCAATTAATTCTGTTCGAAGATACTACTACCTCCTCTCAGAAATCCCAAACAAGGATTCTTAAATGACAAGTTTGACAAACTTTTTGACTTGGACAATGTGGAAATTGCAAATGTTCATTTTCCTGCATTAAAGCTGACACCACATTATAGCAATAATGTAGTACAGGTTTTCAAGTAATCGCTTAACATCAACAACAAAATGAATTTGATGACTTGCGTTATTCTTAAGAATTGTTTTTGTTTGGTTGATTTCGATCTACCGGTGGATGGAGAGAGTCTATCACTCGTTCCAAAGATTAATTTGAGACAGATTCTTGATCCGCACAATTTTCTTTTCTCACTCTTTTTATTTTTTTCTTGGTTTGATTTTTATTGGGTCGGGATGGAATTTAAAAGTAGTGGGTGGCATATTAGGGTTTCTTTCTGATGCCTTTTGAATAGGAGTATTTTGTTTTGTTGTGAAGCTGCGATCTTTGTTGATTCAATCCTCTGGGTTTCAGAATTCGTTAATCAGCTATCTCCCGGTTAGTTTTTCTGGATTCTTGTCTACGTCTCAATCATTTTTGTTCACTGTTGATTCTGGGTGAAGTGAGGTTTTCTGGGCGTGGTGTTCTTATTTTTTTTAATGGAGTTCTTCTTGATATTGTGGATGGTTTAAGACAATTTTGAGTGCTCAGTGTTCATGAATTATTGAGTTATTTCGTGTTGGCTTGTAATTCACTAATTCCGCAGATCAGCCTTTGAATTTCTGGGTTTCTTGGAGTTCGGCAAAGAAGGTTGAATCTGCTATGTCAGTGGAAGTGAAATTTCCTCCATCTTACTGTCGGGATGATGACTGGGTATATTATAAGTGAGGAATTGAATTTGTGAGGTTCTTCTCATAAAATTCTCTGAGAAGATAAGGGCGCACAAGCTTGGATATGTTACACTCTCAAGGAGCCTTGAAAAATACCTGCAATCTCCTTGCTGTCTTATGTACGGCAAAATCTGAAAATAAGCAGAAGCAAGATGATTTAAAGGAGAGAAATTGTTTCCCATGTCCAGAAATTATTTCTTCAGGGCGTTTAGAGGTGGGGAGCTTGTTTGTTCATCTAAGTTGAAAGATTTCTTCCAACCTCTCCCCATTCCCTAGTGAAGAACTTGTTTTTGTTTTGCAGTATTTAATTGTTTATTCTATTACTATGCAATTTATAGGTCCAAACTCTGAAGAATCCAACTGCAGATGAATTTAAAAAATCCCTGGATTCATGGCAGCCAAATCTTGTCCACTTTCATGACGAAAGGCCAGGAAATGATGAACTAGGATCTGCCGTTTGTGCAGGGCTGGATATATCCTCTCCCGAAGCCATATCTGAACTTTTCAACGGCAGAATTCCAACTGCTGTATGATAGATTATACGGCTACTTACTAAAATTACTTTCTTGCATACTATTTCCTGAAGTTATTACCATGCTTTATCGTTTGGTGTTTCAAGGAACTGTTTTTATGATGTAGTCTAAGTCACCTCACGTTATAGCATATTATGAAGTGGTGGGTTGTTTTGCTTATTTTTTGTGCTCTCTAACTTGGGTGCTAGGTGGTGTCCTTTTGTTTTTTATTATCTTATTGGAATACGAACTCTTTGTGAAGGTTTATTTGGAGATTTCCAATGGTGAAATGTTAGCCCAGTCTCTTCACTCTAAGGTATGGTATGAGGAAGAATTCATGCACAATAAATTTCGGAAATTAAACTACATGGTTGTCCCTTTCTTGGATATGTTGTGGGTGATCTTATGTCGTGCACCATTGTCTTTTCTGTAGGGAATTCCATATGTGATATATTGGAAGAAATCATTACCTTACTATGCTGCAAGCCTGTTTCGGCATGCTCTCTTCCTCGTAGTGCAAAGGTAATCTTTTTCTATCCAATTAACGTGGCTTTGAAATAGCTTAATCGTTTTTAATTGAACTCTTTGTAACTTTCAAGTTTTAAAGTTTGGATTGTTACGTGTTCGACAATCTCATAAACAATTTATATTTAAGTCATGTGTTATCTGTTTCCTGATTGCAGCTCGTCTTGCCATATTTGGAATGCCTTTCAACTTGCAGAAGCCTCCTTCAGGCTTCACTGTGTTCGAAATAATGCTGTACTTCCTGACTGCAACAGTATTGATGATGAGTTGAGCCCTAAACTTATTGGGGAGCCTCCAAAAATCAGTTGCGGATTTCCTGAGACAGAGGGCCCCGAGGATGATGAAGAAAGCTCTTCTGGATCTGGCCCTGCAATAAAGATTTATGATGATGATGTGAACATGCGGTTTCTTTTTTGTGGAGTCGCAAGTTCCTTGGTAATGGGGAAAATTAATTTAAATATATCCACCCCAAGTCCTTTCAGTAACGTAATTTTGCCTGACAGGATTAGTTTCTTGTATTTCCAGGATTCTTCCTTATGGAGATCCGTGGAGGATGGCCTGAATTCCCTGCTCAGTATTGAGGTAAGTCGCACACTATTGAAGAAAGACACTGTAGTCTGATGCTGGAATTGTTCTTATTCCAGATCTCTGTTATCAAAATCTAACGATTCATGATTCGGATCCTACGATTTTATTCGATTCTAAAGCTAATCGGTTCAAATCTTAGATATGAATTATTTATGTCCTTGTCTGAATCCTACAATTCGGGTTCGATTTGGAATTCAAATCTTACGATTCACGATTCAAATGTCAATGCTAAAATTTATTATTTATTTATAATATTATAATGTTTATTTATAATATTTTTACAAAACATTTATTTTTGTATATTTAAAATTATAACTGAATCTTTACGATTCACCATTCAAAAATTGATCATTTCGATTCACAATTCTAATCTCAATTTGGCATCTATGTTCTAGATATCTTGGTTCTCATTTTCAATTTTCTCTATTTTTTGTCTGATTCAGATGAGGGGTAGTAAACTTCATAACCGGGCCAGGTACGGATGCATGGACTTTCTTCTATACGGATGTTTGTTCAACTTCTGTCATTTGGTTTGTAACTTCTAACTGAATTTTCTGTGGTTCAGTGCTCTTCCGCCACCCCTTCAGGCTGGCACGTTTTCACGAGGTGTCGTAACAATGCGATGTGATATGACGACCAGTAGCTCAGCCCACATTTCTCTTTTGGTTTCGGGGAGTGCCGAGACATGTTTTGATGATCAGGTATTGAAGAAATTATTTGTTTCAGAAAGTTACTTAATGACTACAAGTTTATTCTCTCTTTCTGGGACTTCCTAAATAACTGTCTTGCTCAACCTTTCTGTATAGTTATTGGAAAATCATATAAAGAGCGAGATTGTGGATAATACTCAACTGGTTCATGCATTGCCGAACTCTGATGATTACAAACTTCATGTCTCTGAACCACGGAGATCAATCTCTGTAGCTTGTGGAGCAGCAGTTTTTGAAGTTTGCTTGAAGGTTCCAACATGGGCTTCGCAGGTATTAATATTTTCCTTCGACGTGTTCTTTATGAGAGCCTAACTAGCTTGTTCGTTATATCTCATTCTTTTATAGGCATCCCCTATTCTACTCTGTATTTGTCAACACTTTGAGTGTTAAGTATCATATATTCCAGCTCATGGTTTCATTTTTCAGATATTAAGGCAACTAGCATCTGATGTTTCGTATCGTACTTTTGCTGCACTCGGCGTAGCCAGCATTCAGGGATTGGCTGTGTCTTCATTTGAAAAAGAAGATGCAGAAATGCTCCTATTTTTCTATCCAGCACCGGAGAAGAGAGTCGCTCATGCTAATTTAAAAATCACCAGGCCGCCTCCATGGCTAAGAGCTCCTCCTCCCAGCAGAAAGGATCCCTTACTTTGTTTACAGACAAGCTCCTCTGTAAATGGTTTGGTCAAGAAGGAAGATATATCGTTGAACAAGATTAGCACCGCAGTCGCTGCTGCTAGACACAAGGTCCGAATACCTGCCTTAAGGCCCATTCCTCATGTGCGTCACCGAAAAATGCTTCCCTTTACTGCAACTGTGGAAGCAGATTTGCGTGATGGAATTCAAGCAAAGGCTACCCTCCATGTTGCTCCTCCCAAACACAGTGCTGTCGCGGCAACTCCTGCTGCCCACCGGAAATTTGCTGCCAGCTCTTATCAAGCTAAGCAGGCCGTATCTTTAAATCCTCTTCCACTTAAGAAACATGGTTGTGAGAGAAGTCCATTACACGTGTGCTCTGAGGTTCCTTTTTTTTCCGTCTTATCATAAATTCATTTTTATCTGGATATCATACACTCACGCTGCTCTCTCGCAGCCCCCATGCTTATCCTTTCTCCTTCCGTTTGTTTTCCATAGGAGGAATTTCTAAAGGATGTAATGCAATTTCTCATCCTTCGGGGGCATAACCGACTTGTTCCTCAAGGTGGTCTGGCCGAGTTCCCAGATGCGATACTCAATGCAAAGCGTCTTGATCTCTTTAACTTGTACCGGGAGGTGAGAGTCGGTTTGTCATTGTACATTGCAAGGATATAACTAGCTCTTGCTAGCACAGAATCTGATGCTCATCAGTTGCATTTCTGGCCAGGTGGTTACACGAGGGGGGTTTCATGTTGGCAATGGCATTAACTGGAAAGGACAAGTCTTTTCCAAGATGCGCAATCATACAGTGACCAACCGAATGACCGTAAGCCCCAAAACTCGAACTTACTGTGTATCAGTGTTAGGCGTTGCCTATAATATGGGTGGGTCACACTCCACCTGCTCGAATGTCACCCGAGAGTCCGGCCGTCTAGGAGGGCATCTAGACCGCCTAGAGACTCTGGGTGGCCCTTCAGAACACTGCTGCGATGCGTATGATTCTCTTTTTGACATGCTTGTGGTTATTCCAGGGTGTTGGAAATACCCTGAAACGACACTACGAAACTTACCTTCTTGAATACGAACTGGCTCACGACGATGTAGATGGAGAATGCTGTTTGTTGTGTCACAGGTTATGCATGCATAATACAGCCGTTGACACCCCCACTCTTTTTTTTTTTTCCTCCCTTGTGCCATGAGTTGGTTACTCACTCGTGAAGTTCCTTCCGCATTTCTCAGTAGCGCGCCTGGAGATTGGGTCAACTGTGGCCTGTGTGGGGAGTGGGCTCATTTCGGCTGCGACCGGCGACCCGGTTTAGGCGCATTCAAAGTAAAACTCTCTTCTCTTCTCATTCTTGTATATTTCAGCCAGCAGCACATGATGATGATGCCAGCTTGTTCTTCCTTGTTGCTGCAGGACTATGCCAAGACAGACGGCTTGGAGTACATCTGCCCTCAATGCAGCATTTCAACTTACAAGAAGAAAATGCAGAAAACTGGCAACGGGTATTCATAAACCAGTCACAACCAGATAGATGATTCATTGGAGATGAGAATAGAATCCCCAAACTCCCATCCATCACCCACAGCAGATCAAGTCATCAAGCCACTTTACTGTCCACTGTATGTGTGTACAATTAACATTAACAATACAATAGGTAGGGGTCCTTGTTGAGGGGGAGGGCCAAGATTAAACTTTGTGGGTGGCGGGGGATGGAAATGAAATATCCAAATAGTTAGGAAGGCGAGACAAAATGGTAATGCTGTGTGTGGAGAAGGGGAAGTTCAGTGTGGGTGTAGGTGGGTGGGGAGATGGGAATGATTTTGATCTGACACCCTGGCAAAATCAAATTAAGTTCATGTAATTTGTATGTATTGATAATTAATTGTCCAATGGCTGCAGAGGAAACTGAGAATGTGTTTTGGTTTGTGCTCAAGGAACATTTATTCGTTCATAACTATTGGAATGGCGGAGCATTGCCATGACTGCGATGAGGACGCAACATATATTTGGCATCGGGTGGTTTTGAAAACCGTCACACGTCCAACCAATCACAAGTAATCGAACTAAACATACCTTGCAAATTTCGTTCTTAGACAGAGTTAGGAGAAATCATACCTCACTTTTTAACAGAATGGGAAAATTATTTTCGTTGACTCTTCAAGCTAAAAAAAAGGAACAAGTCACTGATAATACCAATGGCTCTTAATAATGTCGCTCTTGTCACCTACCATGTTGAAACATCTTCTAAAATTGTGAAAGTGGGAAAATTCTATACCACATGAAAAAACGGACGAAAAGCGGACGAAATCCAAGTGGCCGGACGTGATTGCATACTGACGAAGTATGGGCCACAGCTGTGTCATGTTTTTCTTCGTCCGCTTATTTCCTGTGGTATAGCACCTCTCTGAAAGTGCTACAAGGCATGATATGGCGAACACACAATCACACGCCTAATCACATAACTCATATATGGGTCTCACGCACACCGAGTGAGAAAATGATATGCCCCGGGAATTGTGTAGGTGTACTCTTTCACAATGCCCTCCCAAGACACATACACGAATTCTTGTATGTGTTTATCGTGGGGCATATCACAACTCCACCACGTGGGAGGTGACTAGTCATGCCGTGTTTGTTTTTTTTGTCGTGCCCTGTAGCATTTCTCCTAACGATATGCCTCTTACTCGGACATGTCAATGAAATCAAGAAGAGATGGCACGGCCGTGTCAATGGAATGGAGAAAATTTTCGCTATTGCCTATTTCTTTCACATTTTAAAACATCACTTAGAAATTACATGATATAAGTGGTTCATACTATTTCCTTCAAATGTGCTTCAAACTATATTTGTTATTTGATAAATAATATCCCAACGGCTCATTCCTATACCTATTGGGATTTAATTGCCTCTTTAATTATTCGGCTAAGAATCCCTATTTAAGAATTTGAATATCTTTTAATTTAACATTCGTAGCTCTCCATTTCACATAACATTTACATTTATATTGATGGTCTCGTTACTTGTAAAAAAAAATATATATATATTGATGGTCTCTTTATTACTACCTACGTAAGATTTTACTTAATATATAAATTAAATGGTAAGTGGGTATTGGTGGTATTATAAGGTCATTAAAGAAAAGGTTGTGCTCCATCATAATCGAACACATGAATCCAATTTCAATGTGCATTACCAAGGTAACATGGTCTATGAGTGATGAGTCTAAGCCTAAACTTGATCAGGTCTAATTTTCAGAGAAGACTTCGGATAGATGCAACCTTCATGATTAGTAAAGACGGCTCGGATACATCACCGGCTAGACCATTGCCCCAGCTGAAACAAATGAGGGATATTCAAATTGGAAGCAGAAAGATTCACAAGTATTCGAATGGATGACCAAATCCATGGATCGACAACTGTACAAAAATACGCTCATTATCCAACAGCGTATGAGCTATGGAAAATTCTGAAAAAAACCTTCACTGCCGGCGAGATAGCCTGCACATTTTTGACCTTATCACTAAGGCGGATCATTTCACTCAGGGACAGACATCTATTGAAGATTACTACGGTATGTGCAGTTCACTATGGTTAGAAATCAATTGCCGTCGGCCAAATCCGATGGAAACTATTAAAGATATGGATAAATTCAACTAGATACAAGACGAACACAGACTCTTCACCTTTCTGACCGGACTCAACAGGGATTATGAATTCACAGTAAGAGATATTTTGAAAGAAGTAACCCTGCCCTCAGTTGAAGTCGTGTATGCAACAATTCAACGGGAAGCTGCCAGAATGCAAATCCTACATCCGGAGACAACTTCCGACGGATCAAGTCCATCATCGGCCTTAGGCGCGGGATTAGCAGTTAAACTTGATAACCCACGAGACACACGGATTGAGGCAGACAATGGAAAATACAAGCAACAGTGGCGGTCAGACGGCCGAATTCCGGCTAGATCCTCATTCTGCCGACCTAACGTGCGATGCAGTCACTGTGGAAAATTAGGGCACATAAAGCAAGAATACTACACGTTCAACGGTTACCGGGACAGCAAAATAAGGCATGCCATGATAGCCGCGCTGCAATTGTCAACGGAAGTCACCCAAATGCGCTCGTTGGCACCGACGACATCACGATCGTAAATGTAAGTCGTTGAGAAGAAGGTAATTTAGTGGCTGGGCAGGTAACAAGTGACCCGGCAGGATTAATATGTCCAAGTATTTCCTTGAGACGAAAATTACCATTTTGCCCTCCACAGTTGTCTGGTGCCAAATATTTTTTCGAGGAGTTATTCCGTGATTTATCTTCTGATGGGCTGCAAGATGGGCTCATTCCAAACATTTTTGGGACGGAAAAAATATTCTCAAAATTTTCTGGCCCGAAATTGGGTTCTAGAAAATTTAATACTGCTGAAGTAAATTTCAAAATTGGGTCTGTGAATATTATGCGGGGAAATAAAATTAGAAAATATTCATGGATTTTTGATTGTGGTGCTACTGACACTATCACATATGATTTGTCAGACATTATTCATATGGGGGAGTCTAAGAAGAAAGTTGTTCATACAGCAAATGGTGAATTTGCCCCGGTCAAAGGAGCTGGGGTTATTGAAATTTCTCCTTCTATGAAATTATCAAACTGTCTATATGTGTCGTCCCTGTCTTATAAATTGCTATCTATAAGTCATGTCTCAAAGGAGTTGAATTGCGTAGTTATGATGTACCCGACTTTTTGTGTATTACAGGATATCCGTTCGATGAAGATAATTGAGCATGGTACTGAGAGGGATGGATTGTACTTTGTGGACGAAGTGGACTCGGTGGGAAGGACACTCTTGACTCAAGGATCTCCCGATACTCAGAGTTGGTTGTGGCACCGACGCCTCGATCATCTATCCCACAAATATCTTCGCCAATTATTTCCTACGTATTCTAGTACTCCTTTCCATTGTGAAACTTGTGTCCTAGCCAAGAGTCATAGACATCCGTATTTACCTTCTAATACTCGTGTCTCGACTATTTTCTCGTTAGTACATTCTGATGTGTGGGGTCCAGCCCCTTCTATTGGATGTCAAGGATTTCGTTACTTTCTCTTATTTATTGATGATTGCTCTCGCATGACTTGGGTTTATTTTCTTCGCAATAAATCTGAAGTTTTTGATAAATTTGCCCAATTTTATCAAATGATTTTGACTCAATTTCAGACCAAAATTCAAATCCTCAGATCTGATAATATAGAGAATATGTGAACCAATCTATGAAAAATTTTTGTTTAGAAAAAGAAATGGTACACCAAACCACCTGTTCTTATACCCCTCAACAAAATGGTGTCGTTGAGCGAAAAATCGATTTCTCCTTGAAATAACAAGAGCACTTATGTTTGATTCTAAGGTTCCTTTCAATTTTTGGCCTGAAGCTGTGTCTACATTTACTTATCTTGCTAATCGACTTCCTACACAGATTTTAAAGTTTCAGACTCTTATTCAGGTCTTGTCTGAACAGTCACATATTCCCCCACCCTTGTCCTTAACTCCCCAGGTGTTTGGATGTACTGTATTTGTTCATATTCCAAAAGGAAAAGGTCGAAGTTTGACCAATGTGCTGAGAAATGTGTATTCATTGGATATGGGATATCCCAAAAGGGTACGGATATTATAATCCTCGCACACGACACATGTTTGTAGCTCTAGACTGTGATTTTGTTGAAACAGATTATTTCTATCTAACACCCAGCCAGTCAAGGAGTCAGGGGGCGAATAGTGATCATTGTGACTCTCTTGATTGGCTCACAGCCCCTTCCACCAGCGTGTTGCCACATTTTACGACTGTGCCTCATGCACCATCGTCACCTGACTCTTCGTCTATACTCGTAACCACATCATCTCATGTGCCTCACGCACAAATGCTACCTAAGCCAGTCCTTGAGTTAAGTAGACCGCCCTCTCGGAAACAGAACGAAGATAGAGCACAGTCAAACCTACCAGGCTCACCACCTCGAGGATCTTCTTCATTGGAGACTCCGGTAAGTACGCTATCCCCTGAATTGATTCATTCTATGGGTGCTATGGATATTGACCATAGTGCAGAACCAGTGAGTCCTGTGACGCCCAAGTATGTGCTTCCTGATCGTACCACCAGAGGAGTTGCAAGGAAAAGGTTTACTCCTGAGCATAATACAAAAACTCAGAGGTATCCCATTGCTGATGTTGTTAGGGGGAGTATGTCCGAGTCAGCACGTGCCTTTACCACTGCAATGTATCATGAGGATATTCCGCATAATGAGAAAGAAGCAATGAAGATTCCAGAATGGAGACGTGCTATGGAGATAGAAATGGATGCATTAAAAAGGAATGAAACATGGGAAAAATGTGTGCTGCCTCGAGGTAAAAAACCTGTTGGATGTCGGTAGGTATATACTATCAAGAGGAAGGCTGATAGTACAGTTAAAGGGTTTAAAGCTCGGCTTGTTGCAAAGGGATATACCCAAACCTATGGTTTAGACTATTCAGAGACTTTTTCTCCGGTGGATAAACTGGACACTATTCGAGTACTGTTCTCCCTGGTAGCAAATATTGATTGGCCTCTTCATCAGTTTGATGTGAAGAATGCCTTTTTACATAGTGATCTGAGTGAGGAAATATATATGGAGGGACCTCCTGGATTTGCTGATGATTTTTGCCCTAATGAGGTATGCAAGTTGAAGAAGGCCCTGTCTGCACTAAAACAATCACCTAGAGCATGGTTTGGGAGATTCACTATTGCCATGAAGAAGTATAGATACATTCAGAGCAACTCTTATCATACTCTGTTCTTAAAGCGGCGACAGCAAGGCATCACTTGCTTGATTATATATGTGGATGACATGGTCATCACTGGAAATGATATTGAGAAAATTACAGAGCTGCGGAAGAACTTGTTCCAGGAATTTGACATGAAAGATCTAGGGATGCTGAAATATTTCCTAGGCATTAAAGTCATGAGATCGAAGGCTGGAATCTACATATCTCAGAGCAAGTACATCCTTGATCTTTTGGCTGAGACAGGACTATTGAATTGCAGATCAGTTGATACTCCTATGATACTCAATCATGGGTTGAAGATAAAGGAATGAGGAGAACCAGCAGACAGGGACAGATACCAACACTTGGGTGGTAAACTCATCTACCCGGCACACACACAACCCGACGTTGCTTATGCAGTTGGAGTAGTTAGCCAGTTCATGCATAGTCCACAGAAAGATCACATGGAGGCAGCAGGATTTTGAGATATTTAAAGGGGTCACTGACACAAGAGTTCTATACAGCAGACATGGACATTTGGAGATTGATGCATATACTGATGCAGATTGGGCCGGAAGCCCTATGGATAGATGATCTACCTCTGGGTACTTTACATTTGTGGGAGGTAACCTTGTCACATTGAGGAGTAAGAAACAAAGAGTAGTGGCAAGATCGAGTGATGAGACAGAATTAAGAGGAATAGCCAGAGGGGTGACAGAGGTGTTGTGGCTTGTTAAGCTGATGACTGAGCTTGGCTTTCCACCTAAGCGTGCATGTCCCTTGATGTGTGATAACAAAACTGCGATTCACATTTCCGAGAATCCAGTTCAACATGATCATACCAAGCATGTTGAGATCGATCATCACTTTATAAAGGAAAAGTTTGAAGAAAAGATTGTGACACTTCCCTTTGTGAGATTGGAAGACCAGCTAGCGGATATATTGACAAAGACAGTGAATGGTCGAATATCCCATAATGTGTTATTCAAGTTAGGTATTGGACATCTCACGCCTAACTTGAGGTGGAGTGTTAAGGAAAATAAATGTAAGCCAAGTTAGTCAAAAGCACATCCCTTAATTTTAGGGATTTTTTTTTGATAAATCCTTAATATGAGGGATTACTTAGACTTTTGAGTAGGATCAAATGCCATAGATTAAGTAGGATTGAGGGATGAGAACTAGAGTCTTGTTCTTCTCTCTCTATATATATTCCTCTATAAATTATAAGATGTACATTACAAAAAATATACGAGAAAAGAAAACTTTTTTCAATCTTTCGCTTTACAATTCTTAAGATTATACTCGTGAAAATTGAGATAATATGAATATTGATCACATTTAACTTTGTAAAAAAAATGTAATGCCCATTTCGATTTTCATTCAAAAAAGAGATAGACATGATCATGTTCGGACACGGGAGAATTTGGATATCCAATCCTAATAACTTACCTGAACGATTACATTAAGGTTCATGTGATTCAGCAGAAAGAGGACCAGGGGAGAAACTTGAACTTACCTAAACGATTACATTAAGGTTCATGTGATTCAGCAAAAAGAGGACCAGGGGACAAACCTGCATTCAGCACTAAAAAATTGGTGCAACCAAGGAAGAAAGTACATGTATTCAAAATGAGGTGTAATGTACCAGATTCAAATACAAATACAAATACAAATACAAATACAAATACAAATACAAATACAAATACAAATACAAATACAAATACAAATACATCCTTTTTGTATTAAGGACATGATTTAAGATTAAAAAAAAGAAACAAGAGCCTAATAAGCATACATTCCAATTACCAAATTTAAATGCACAGCGATTCCAAAATCGTCTTATATAATAATTCTGGAAAATGATATACTACTTTAAAAATAGGTACAAAAAAACACATCAAATTCACGTGGCGCTATTTGATGAGCCCTCTAAAAGTGTTGGCCACAACATGTGTAGATAAGATGTATTTGGTAATTTTTTGGTGTTGCATATCACATCTCAATTATTCTCGAAATATATAGAGATTTTTAATTACCATAATTGTTTGTGATCCAATAAGGAAATATCAAATTCCATACGCCTAGATTTTAAGTTTAGCTTTTGTACTATCAATAGAATGTGTATAGGTAGAATGATCTATCATAAAAAAGGTGATCTCAATTATAATAACATACATATATATCGGGACGGTTCCGTTGACATCTTTTTATACGCATATTTATACACTCCTTTTTAATTCCGGCCAATAGGATCGCCCGTTGACGGAATTGGGCACATCGTTAGAATCCTTATAGATAGAAGATCATATGTTTAAGTTTTGGTGATATTCCGATGACATTATCAGCGTTTAATGGAGGGTTCACATTTCCCCTTGGGTTAAGTAGTCTTAAATATGGTTTTTGAAAATTCTGGCGACTTTGTCGCCGGAACCGGACCAAAACTTGAACATGTGATCTTCTATGCATAAGGATTCCAACGATGTGCCCAATTCCGTCAACGGACAATCCTAATAACCGGAATTAAAACAGAATGTATAAATATGTGTATAAGAAGATGTCAACGGAACCGCCCCCAATAAATATATGTTTATAGTGATTGGAATAGTTTTGTAAGGATAACTTCTGTAACCGCCGATTCCTACCTCTATATAAAGAGGATTACTGAGAATAACAAAAATAGAGTTTTGATACTCTTCCAATCTTCTCCTTTTCTTTACTATAAAATTCTTGAGATTAGAACACGTTATCAGCACGAATTACTCTCTTGTGGATTCGAGAGTAATCATGGCACGAATGAAAGTTCGGTCCTTTAAAGGAAGAGGAGTGCCCCCTTGAACAAATTTTTTGCATGGGTACGGTGGCAATGGACGAAGGTGAAGGCTTCTTTGGCGGTGGCGTGTGGGCTCGCCACCTTGGTGATGCTCATGGTTTTGGTTCAAGATCATAATCACTTCTTTGTTGCCTCCGAGGTTATCTATTTTGTCGGGATTCTCGTGTTGATTTAAAAGCTCACCACACAAAAGACTTGCTTAGGTATTTGATTCTTCATATGATTACAAGTCTTGTAAATTTGCGCATGTGGGTATTCCATATTGGGTCCAGTTTCGAGTGAAGAAATTAAGAGACACGGATTTATGTGGTTCGTCAAATGCCTACGTCTATGGGAGATTCTTTGTTTCGTATTTTCATTCACACTTTTTCTTGTACATCATACATGTATATATAGGCACTCCTAAGTCTAAGGTTCCTGGAATTTATGGTAATCAAATCCCAGGAAAGAAAGAAAGATTTACAATTAATAATTATTACAAATCTTTCCATATCTAATACTAACTAACACTCCCCCTCAAGCTGACTATTAGGATGTCCAATATTCAGCTTAAATAGCACGTCATGATATGCACGTCCAGTCATTGCCTTTGTGAGAATGTCTGCAAGTTGATCTTCTGATCTCACATATGAGGGAGTAATAGTCTTGTTGTCTAACTTCTCCTTGATAAAGTGCCCATCAACCTCCACATGTTTGGCTCTGTCATGCTGAACCGAATTCTCAGAAATGTGAATCGCAGCTCGATTGTCACATCTCAGAGGGCATGGTTCCTCAGGTGGGAAACCCAACTCAGTCAACATTTTATTTAGTCATAAAATCTCTGTCACCCCTCTCGTAATCCCTTTGAACTCTGCCTCTGCACTTGAGAGGGCTACAACTTTCTGTTTCTTGCTCCTCCAAGTCACCAGGTCACCATGTTACCTCCAACGAAGGTAAAGTATCCAAACGTCGATCTCCTATCAATATGACTCCTAGCCCAGTCGGCATCAATATACACCTCTAGTCTCAGATGCCCATAGTTACGAAACAGCACTCCTGTATCCCGGGTGCCCTTCAGGTACCGTACTATCCTCAGGACTGCATCCCACTGTTCCTTCTGTGGTCTGTGCATGAACTGACTAACAACTCCAACAGCATAAGCACTGCCTGGTCTCGTGTGTGCTAAGTAAATTAGCTTCCCAGCTAAATGCTGGTAGCGACCCCGATCAACATCCTCTCCATTGCTGGAAATCTCGAGCCTCATATTCGAAGCCATTGGAGTGTCTGCGGGTTTGCACTCCAACATCCCAATTTCTGTCAGTACGTCAAGAATGTATTTTCTCTAGGATATATATGAATAACCAAAGGAGATCTCATTACCTCAATACCCAAGAAGTACTTAAGATTTATATATCTTAAGTTTAGGGTGAACTCTACGAATAGATTTGTCTTCAAATCTTCAATCTCGGTCTTGTCATCTTCTGTAATAATCATGTCCTCCACATATATGACAAGGCACGTTACCCCCTCAGGTCTCCTCTTGAAGAACAGAGTGTGGTCGGAATTGCTCTGCTCGTACCCATATCTCCTCATAGCTCAGTGAATCTCCCAAACCATGCCCATGGAGATTGTTTCAACCCATACAGTGATTTCTTCAGTCTGCATACTTCCTTAGGTCGAAATGTCTGAGAGAACCCTGGAGGTCCATCCATATATACCTCATCTTCAAGATCACCATGCAAGAATGCATTCTTGACGTCATACTAAAACAAAGGTCACTCCTTGTTTGCTGCAATACAGAATAGGACACGGATTGTGTCGATCTTGGAAATAGGGGAAGAAGTCTCCGAGTAATCCACACCATAAGTCTGGGTGTAGCCCTTGGCTACTAGTTTCGTCTTGTACCTCTCAACAGTGCCATCAGACCTTCTCTTAATAGTATAGACCCATTTACATCCCACCGTTCGTTTCTCATCAAGAAATCTGCATATTTCCCACGTCTGATTGTGAGCCAAAGCGGTCATCTCCGTTTCTTTGTAATTTATTTATGCCACAGATTACAAATTTGTAACAGGTACCATAACCATTATCTTGTACAAGGAAAGATCCTTGAAGCCAATTACAGTATGCAATTTGAAGGGAAACTTGAAGGGGTGAAGCTATAAATGTAAGTCCTGAATCAGGATTAAACATTTATGTGAACGGTTTTTGCAAACACTTTCATGGCATCAAACAAGTTACCTTCTTGGCCAGAACCCCTCCAACATGATGCTAGATCCCGAACATCTTTGATACCCAAAACACTTAAAGGCAACGCTCAAAAAATTGTATACATCCAGATGTACCCATTCACCTATACCATACAAACAAATTCTTCACTTTTATCTCTGTCCATAGTCACACCATGTCTGCCAGACTGCCACCATAAGAGGTGCAGTGTCCAAGTTATTGAAATGCTTTTGGTTTCAAATATTCCATTAACATAGCTACCTTCCAACTCCATTACATTTTCGACAATTTCAACATTTTTCTGGAATATAACAAAACAAGTTACCTAAATAACTAAATTCACAATTCAACTTATATATTGAAAACACTGCTTAGTTTGCATAGAAAAATGTACATTCAAACCATTTTCGCGATACACTGGTTATGGGCTGGGCCTAATTTTCCCGATTTCAATATGATATCGGAGCACTCAGGTTGAGGCCCGTTTATTTCCGCTGCGTTGTTATGGTGTGGGGTATTCAAGTCCGACAGGACTTGCCTAATCGAAATAAATTTTTGAGGTAAATGCACGGCAATAATGTAGGGGTACACCGAGTTCGATTAATTCGAGCGTCGCTGGATGTTGTCGGTGCATATCAGGTATAATTGTATTTTAATTATAGTTATTATTAAATTTATATTTAATTTATTTTACCGTTTATTATCTTTAAGTTATAATCATATTTTTGTATTGTTTTTTAATGCAGTTCCATTCCACCCTATATACGGATGAGGAAATGAGGCGTATTGATGGAAATGACCGAATGCTATGGACGTACGACAGGCCAATATTTTACTTTAGTACGGTCGAGTTCGTGCATAGTAGACGTGTCATTCACCAATTTGGAGTGCCTCAGGGTATCCCAATAGGGTTGGATTTCGAAAGGGACGCAATGACCCACCAGAAAAATCGAATGAAATCGCCTATGTGGGCAACATATTGGAACGAATATGTGGATATGTGGCGGAATCGCTATAACCACACCTAACAGATCCAATCCACAGGCCACGGACACCGGAGTGTCTGGACGGCTGATTATCCGGATTGGGCCGCAACACACAGTCGTAGATTCCACACTCTCGTTCACCCGGTGAAACAAGTTGGCGTGCTAGTCGATTTAACACCTTTTATATCTCTTATCGTATTCTTCTAATTATTTTAATTTATGATATCTACAATATTGCTTTTGTTTTAACTATTTTATCTAATTAATATTTAACTTTTACAGGCGGAAGATATTTTTGAAAAGACACAATCCGTCTCTCCTGACACCAGAGTGGTGTACATCGATTGGTGTACGACTACATAAATGCCTGCGTGGCGAAGTGGATGACCAGACGATCCCTGAGACATCTGCCCTTCGTGTTCCACTGGTGATTCCGCAACCTCCTCCAGATCAATTCCCGCAAGCTCACGAACCATACCAACCATTTTTCTTGCATACTCCTCTCTTCCAACAATATCAAGGCGAGGCGAGTACTTCACACCCAACAAATTTGGGTGCCGATGAAGAGCAGAATTATGTACCAGGTGTTTTGGATTTTTTTTCGTAATAGTTATTAGTTTGTAATAAACCTTAATTATTCTAATGAATGTTTTTGATTTACTAAGTTTATCATTTAAAATTAAGTTACAAAAAATGTTTTTTTTAAAAAAAATTCATTTTTTTACATAGATAAATAGTTAAACCCTAATCAATATGTACGTCTACATTTTCTCGGTTACGTTCCCACTACGATTACCACCTTGATCACGCCCATGACTAGGATGTCTGCCTACACTATTCTGCGATGGAACGACACCTCTGTCTTGTTCACCAAGTACTCTTCCGTCAGATGCTCTCCGGCCAGTACGTTTTTTCTTTTTCAGTTTAAAATCATGTACCAACGTGAATGTAGGAGCTGGTTATTGTACTTGTGGTCCCCTTGCATGCCATACTTGTGCATACGTTTGTTGTAGCTCGAATATTGTCATCCCCGGAATGCAATAATCCAAAGAATTTTTGCGATATTTTCGGCATGTCGCAAATGTTCGAATGTTATATTATATAATATATTACAGTGAAATGTAGTTTACGGAATAACTAGCCTGTATCGCATGAGAGCACGGAATACCTTATGTGGACCACTTTCCGCACGAGCAATTGTAGGTACTTAAATCGACACGATGATGTTATTTTGTACCATCAGTAATCACTTGCGCGTGATATCGAGTTCCGCCCACGATCTCATCGTATGGCCTGACTTCATGCTTCGGCGCACGTGCAACCGCTCGATCGTAAAATGCCTTTGCTTTAGCACTCCATGCATGATAATTTTTCGTCATTCGATGACAATCACTCCATCGTGCGTTGAAGTATTTAATGGAACTATCATGTGTCTGCTTTACGATTGAAGTAATAGGCAAATGCCTTGCACCCTTCAACACTCCATTAAAGCACTCGACCTGATTTGTTGTCATGATACCGCAACGGGCACCTCCATCATGTGACAGTGTCCACATCTCAAA
>JAOYMZ010020968.1:0-18400 GCA_025802335.1 Pinguicula primuliflora
AATAAAACAAATGCAGTGCAATGTGAGTGAACTAGTGTAAAATAAAACAGTATAGGGATAGAAGTACTCCCTCACGGATCCTCGAAGTTGTGCTACAATGTACGGGCTGAATTTAGGGCCATATCCAACAAATCTCCCACCAGAGTATGGCTGAAGCGCAATGGTACAAGGGTGGAACAAGAAGTAAAGTATGAACGAATCCCAGCCTAGTGCAAAAAATGTATGCGTAAAGGTCACTCTGATTCGGAGTGAAAGGCAGACCATGCACAAAACAAGGGCACTGAGAAAACATCCCCTGTAGACACCGCAATCACCACAGGACCTAAACTCCCCAACACTGCTGATAAAAGCCAACCACTTCTAAAGAAATCTCTAACAGAATGGCAGAGGAAAAAGCTCAAGAACAAAGCGATCAAGGTCTACAGGCCCGAAGAAAAAAGTAATGTGCACAATTATGCATCAACTACACAAATAGAGGAAATCACCCAGCCAAGTAGCAAGGGCACAACTACAGTTAAGGCTCACAATCCTCCTGCAGAAGTGAAAAAGTACTGAAACAAAAGTACCAGAATCAGAAACCACAAACCCACATAAATCCACTGAAGAAGATCACATTACAGCTTGTGCTGACCTCAACAGAGGAAATAAACAAAACACACTCAACATCAATGCCAATAGTTACATCCCCAAAGGAGATCCACCTACTAAATCGCTAGAAACGCCACAACTTGACCTAAACTCTGCAGTAATTCATGCTATTAATGATACCCTAACCTCAGAGAATGTCACCACTGACACTAATAAGATCATCACCACAATCTTAAACAAACACCCCTCCTTGTTGACAAACTTGGCGGACAACATTGTTGGCATAATAAACTCCCAATGCATTTCACCCACAGCCAGGCCAAGAACACCACATCACCAGCAAAAAATACAACTCAAACAAAAACAGCTTCCTCCAAAAGAACAAAAAAGGACAACCTGAACTCTAAAAAATAGATCAATCCAGCTGATCCCTTTGCAAGTATTGAACTTCAAGCAAACATTGTTATCACCTCTCCTGACACTACGAAAGGAGCCATCATTAATGACCTTGAAGGAGACTTAAATTTCTATAAGGTCGGCTCCCTAAAACTAAATGAATTCACTCCAATAAAATCCTTGGTGGTAGACCTGACATCAGATCTCCGCTCCTCACAAAGAGAACATCTTGACACTAGATCAGAAACTTATGAAGTAAATTCACCAAACAGTGAAAACAAATTCTGGCAAAGCGCGGATGAGGCAACCCAATTAGAAAATGATGACTCTGAGTTCACCATTCATCACTCAAAAAGATCAAAAATTCCCCAAAAAACAAACCCACAAGAAAAAGGGAGGATTACTTAGCAACCAAAAACCCACCCAAACTCCAACACACAAGATACACCACAAGAGCCTCTTTAAAACATAATGTATAAAATACTTACCTGGGATATAAGAGGCATAAGAAACGCTCCGTCGATTCAAAGATTGCAAAACCTAATCAAACTCCATAATCTTCAGATGTTAATCATTCTCGAACCAAAAATCTCTGCAAGCAACATACCAGAAATGACCAGAAAAGTAAACTTTGACTCAGGCATATCAAACTCCTCAAAACACATCTGTTTTTTCTGGAAATCTGCACTTACATGCACGGTTTGGTTGACTCAGAAAAATGCTAATAATGCAAGTTGACACCCCGGTTAACAACCAAATCTTTTCTCACCTAATAGGAGGCATTTATTCAAAATGTAAATGAAATGAACGTAAAACACTATGGGAAGACATGAAACTCCTCGCCAGTGCTAACCACCTTCCCATTCTTCTGGGAGGTGACTTCAATGTGGTAGTATCCCCAGAAGAAAAATCTAGTGGCAAGCCTATTCACATTGGGACCTCCAGGGATTTTTCCCGAACCATTGAAAAAATGCAACCAAACAGATGTAGGCCATCAAGGTAATAAACACACATGGAGTAACAAAAGAAAAAAGCCAAACCTAATTACTAAAAGACTTGACAGAGTCCTTATCTCTGAAAACTGGATCTCTGAATGCCCCCAAGTGCTAGTCTATCACCTATTTAAAGGGCAATCAGATCACTCCCCATTGCTTGTTGAACTCCACTCAACTATCCCAAGCAGACATGCACGATTCCAGTTTCATCAATTCTGGACCCTGTACACTGCTTTCAACCAATTAGTCCAAAACTGTTGGCAACAGCCAGTCCCACTTTCCAATGCATTTATCACATTCTGCAAGAAATTAAAAGGACTAAAAAATGACCTACGCCTTTGGAACAAACAAACTTATGGTAATATTTTTCAAAACTTAAAAAAGACTGAAGAAATCTTGCTGAACATAGAACAAAGATATGAAACCTCTGGCACTGAAGAAGACAGAAAACTGCTAGATGAAGCAACAACCAATCATAACACACTACAACTAGCTGAAGAACAATACTGGAGAGAAAAATCTCGAATAAAATGGCTCCGAGAAGGAGATAAAAATACCAAATTTTTTCATAAAAATGTTCAAATAAACAGATTTAAAGTCTGAAACCACTTCTAATAAATGAATCTGGATCTCCAGAAATTGTTGCTGACATCCCCAAAATTTTCGAAAACTACTTCATTCAACAACTCTCAGCAGAACCTATGCAATCAAACTCCTCACTCATGCAACAATACATCACTCATCACAAACGAACAAAATTCCACTCTTACCAAATGGCCTGATGCAGAAGAAATAAAACAAACTGTCTTTGGACTCAACAAAGGCAGTGCCCCAGGCCCTGATGGGTTCTCAGGAGCTTTCTTTAGAAGCTGTTGGGACATCATCCAGGAAGATCTCTTGAGAATGGTCTTAGAATTCTTTGCAGGAGCCTGCTCCCAAAATCCCTCTCAAGCACAATAATATGCCTCATCCCAAAAACCTCCTACCCAAAAAAATGTATAGACTATAGGCCAATCAACCTTTGTAACTTCACTTACAAGATCATTTCCAAAATCCTGTCCTCCAGAATAACAACATTCCTGCCCTCCATAATCTCCCCACAACAAAGCGGGTTTGTAAAAGGTAGAAGCATAACTGATAACATTCTACTTGCCCAGGAACTAATCCACCAACTAGACAAAAAACAATCAGGATATAACATAGCAATAAAACTGGACATGGCAAAAGCGTTTGACCGTATATCCTCGATTTTTTTAATAACAGCCATGAGAAAATTTGGATTCTCTGAGGTCTTCATAGACATGATATGGAGATGCATCTCATACTATAACTTCTCCATCACTCTCCAAGGCCAAATCCATGGATTCTTCAAAACCATTAGGGGCCTTAGACAAGGAGACCCACTCTCCCCCAACTAGTCATCATAGCATCGGAAGTCCTAAGAAGCAACCTAAATCACCTAGCATCCAGCAAGCCACAATTCTCATTCAGTGTCCCCTCGGGATGTATTCACATTTCTCATCTGGCTTACGCAGATGACATTCTGATTTTCTCCAGGAGCACAAAACCTGCTCTAGATGCCTGCTTCAGAATCCTCAAATCCTATGAAAACTGCTCTCGACAAAAAATAAACCTAAACAAAAGCAATTTCATCATCTCCAACAAAGCACCAAGCTCAAAAAAATGCAAAATTGCAAACTGGACAGGGTTAACCATTGCTTACTTACCAATAATATATCTTGTAATCCCTCTCTACAAAGGAAGAAAGAAAAACAACTTATTTATGTCCATGCACTTCAAAGTTCAAAAAAAGTGGAAAGTTGGAACAATAAAAACTTATCCAGTGGTGGCAAACTCGTCCTGATTAAATCAATTCTCTATAGTCTCCCCATCTATCAATTAATCTCTATGCTTCCTAAATAATCTGCCTTGAGAAAGATAGAATCTGCCTTTGCCAAGTTTTTTTAGGGAACCACAACAGGAAAACAAAATTTACACGGGAAGAAATGGAGGGACCAATGCTTGCCCCAATCTGAAGGTGGACTAGGTATAAGAACCCTCTAAGAAATCAGTAACACAGCCAGCATCAAATTATAGTGGCAACTGAGATCAGGAAACTCGCTATGTTCTTACATGAAAGGTAAATACTGCCCGGACTTGCCAATGAACATAGCCCCAGCAAAACCATCGCATTCTCACACTTGGAGAAGACTTGTGGCAATCAGACCGAAAGCAGAACCTCACATACTTTGGTTTATAGGTGAAGGTAATATTTCCTTTTGGTTTGATAAATGGCTCCCTGGCCCATTGTTAGCTAACAGATTGCAGGTACAAATGGAAAATCTGAGAATTCATCATGTCACTTACAACCAACAGTGGCATCGCTCAAGCCTAGCAGAAATTCTAGACCCCAGCTCACTAGCAAAAGTTCTACAAGTGCAACTGTATGGAGGTAAGGATAAGATCATTTGGGAGCTAGAAACCACATGTTATTACTCAAACAGAACTGCTTGGGAGTCCATCAGATCCAGAGGAAACAACCAAGACACTTTCATATATATATGGTCCTCAGACATCCCTTTTAAATACAGTATTATACTCTGGCGCCTTTTTCATGATATACTACCGCTGGACTCTAAAATAAAGTCTAAAGGAATTGCTTTATGCTCCAAGTGTCACTGCTGCAACCTGCTGCCTCAAGAAGAGTCAGCTGAACATTTGTTCTCCTCCAGCGAGCTGGACAAAGAAATTCGGTAAAACTTAATCAGAGTTTGCAGAGTGGAAAGCTTAACATCAAATCATCACCTCACTGTAGTCATCCGCATGAAAGAATGGATGAACCTACCAGGCAGCATTGCATTTCAACTTCTCCTAAAGATAACCTTCACTGTTGGCTGCTGGTTCATCTGGAAATCAAGATGTTCTATTGTATATGAAGGGTCTTCAACTTCACCTGAGAGAATCTTAGTGCAGATAAAGCAGTACATAAAGGATCTTATATGCATAAGACAACCCACCCCTCCCTCAAGTCAAGCTGAAATTCTTATATTACAAGAATGGGGAGCAAGATTAACTCCTAAGCGTACCAAGAAGTATCCCAAATGGAAACCCCCTGACCCTGGTGTATGGAAGATAAACTTCACTGGCATCAGCAAGCACAACAACATCGGAGGAGCAACTACAATCAGAACATCCACATTGGCCCTTATTTATGCCCTCTCCGCATCTGCTACCTCAAATCAAGAAGCAGCTGGTCAAGGATTAATTAAGGCACTTCTCTTCTGCCAAAGCTTCCCCAGTCAGCAACTGGACATAGACACGGAGGACGTGCTGATCAAAAAGGGTGTACTGAAACCAGATGATGGTCCATGGCTTCTATACTCTCATTTTTTAAAACTCACACCATACTATCAAGTGTTTGCAGGTATAGCATAAATATTTGCTCCCGCTCGGAAAACGCCACTGCTGTAGCTCTAGCTAACCGGAGATTGGTCCACGACGAGCATGAATTCTATCACCACCACCAACTCCCAGTAGTGGTTCTAGAGCAGCTCAACAAAGACAAACAGAGAAACGACCAACTCAAATTAGATCGAGCATAAGTCTTCTCAAATTCATGAATTTACAAATAATTCAAGGACAACATTTGAGAGCTTTTCGCCCGCAAAACCTAAGGTATTTTGTCCATTTCAACTATTTTTCTCATGCAGGTCACAAGAATTTAGAGATACAACATGTTTCAACTCAGCAACCCCTACAAACACTAGATTATTTGCCTCATGGGATTGCATATGTAAGACTTAAACTTTTCATTCATTGCTACACAAACGCTAGGATAGTGTTGTATGAATATTACGGCTTATTAGTAGCCAATTTTTACATCAACACATAACTCCATCCAAAACCAACGGACGAATTTTAATTAGAAAAAATAGAAAATAGAAATGCAAAAAGGATTTCATGATTATTCATTATTTATGGACTTTTGGGGGGTAAGCAAAATATGCATTAAGAAAGAAATGTGTTTTTACATCATTTCCTTTTCCTTTACATCTTTAGGAAACTAGAGTCTTGCCCGTGGCCTTAGGCCACGGGTGTAAAGTTGCAAATTAGAAGGACGACACGAAATAGTAAACATAGTCATTCAAAAGCAGAAATATGTTCATCAAAGTTTGAGTTTATGAGGTCGATGAATAAGCAGCGGCGTGTACGGGTTGGTGTCAAACCACGAATCCTGTTTGTTTACTGTAAATAAATACATAACACCAGAGCAAACATAACTGTCGAACTGAGCAAACCATACAAAGGAAAAGTCAAAATGTTGCCTTCAACCACAATTATGCAATAGGGGATGCAGGCACAAAAAGTATTGTTTCAAAATATTGCCTTTAACTCCACTGATGCAATAGGTGCTGCAAGGAAGGAAGTTACGGTTAGTGCTTTTAGATAGTCTAAACTGCTTGAAGCATATAAAGATTTTACCTTGCAGCACTTGTAATGTCCAGTTTCTTATATGGGGGCACAGTAGTTTGACGATAAACTTAATTAAAATGGGTTGATATATCTAACACAGAAAAGAACCAAAGAATCAGTGTGACCATCAAATAATTATGTGTACAGATTTTGGACACCCAAACTGGATTACACATAGACATACAAAATAAGAACATGTAAACTTCACTTGCCTGGCAATATAACAGAGTTTGAAAAAAGATGGGAGGCACAACTTCTTCAATACCATAGTTTGAACAAAAACTATTTCAATAACAATGAACCGCTCAAAAGTTGCAGATTGAAGAGTAATGGAGGAATATAATCAGCAATGTTTATATTCCTAAACCCTAAACGTTTAATCCAAACAGTAACGACGATATCTGTATCTGAGAGTAACATTTGATTAATGACTATATGTATGCTAACTGCATGCCCGAAGAACTCAAAAGGTGCAGATTAAGTTCGTGACTGAGGAATATAATCGACAATGCATGTAAGAAGCATTGTGATTGCAAAACAGCATAATCAAATAGTAATGACTATATGTATATGAGACCAACATTAAAGTTGTGTTGGTACCTTATTTAGTTGAGAACCTCTTCATCGACGATGTTCACAGTGTAGCCCATGCTGTCTTTGGGCAGTGGTAAGCTGAGCCGATGGTAAGATGTGCATCGTGACAGAGTAACAAAAGCTTGACCATGACTGAAGACAAGGTTACGCAGATCAATACCGACATATTTCATGGACTGACCCTGAGACTTATTGATAGTCATTGCATAAGCCAAGCACACAGGGAATTGGCGCCTTGTCAACTGGAAAGGCAGATGTGAGTCAGAGGGAGTCAATATGATGCGTGGTATAAATTCCAACTGCCCGACTTGGTTGCAGGTAAGCATCATCGCCTCAAGAACACGCTGATTGTACCTGGTAACCATTAACCTTGAACCATTAAATAGCCCGCGTTTGGGAGCAATATTTCTCAATAGTATATCTGGACAACCTTCTTTCAGTTCAAGGCAGAAAGGTGGTAGCCCGATCAGATTGAGTGAGTTAGGAACTCATTAGGGTAGCGGTTCCGTATGCATGGATTTGCATTATCAACTTCTAACATGCTATCAGCTGCAAGGTAGGTGTGGATAATGTCGGGGAAGATTTTAAAGGTTGTTGCATGGATTGATGCAACGTAATCATTCCTAGCAGCAAGGATGTTCCGCTCAGTCAAGTGTGATGGGTTTGATGTGGCGGGATCCCCGAGGCCTAGGTAGACAAAAGACGGGAGGTGGTTTGAATATGGTTGAGGATGGGTATCATTTCTGTTGGATCGCTTCCAACCTGCATGGAGAGGGAATAGTGACCGTGTTAGTAAAAAATAACTGAGCCAGAGAATGGTAGCATTTAGTACAGTGTAATATCAGATTCGGGAAAGTGTTGTATGCAATGTTGGAAGGAATAGTACTGTCTAAGCGCATGTTTGCTGTCAGGGTGAGAACACGAACTGAAGGCCATAAGCTCGAGCATTTTAAGCATGCACCATTGACTTGTTCTCGTCTTTCTTTAGTTATGACCGACAAAGTCTGATGCAGTCACCACCAAGGATGACAGTAATACCACCGAACATTGAAGGCGTGTCTAGCATATCTCTGAGTGTACGGTCAACCGCTTCCACACAATATCGATGTTGTATTGGAACCTCATCCCATATGATGATCTTGGCTTGCCTGAACAGCTGGCCCTGTTGTGATTGCCTACCAAATCCACAGACTGAAGTATCTAGCACACCAAGAGGTATTGAAATGTGGAGTGAGTTGTTCTTCCAGCTCCGAGTAGGAGGGCTGCAATTCCGGAGGATGCAATAGAGATGACTGTATGGTCAAGGGAGCGACACTTTTGGGCGATTGTATTGTAAACAAATGTCTTGCCAGTACCTGCATCGCCACTTAAGAAGAAGACAACACCTTTGTGTTCAACCACGAAGGACATAATAGCCTCACACGCGTTACGCTGTTCATTGTTCAATTGGTAGACAACATCATCAACGGCTTCTTCTAAGGCCTGCATATACGGTAGATATATTAAAGAGGAAGTATGAAAAAACAATAGAGGCAGTTAAAGTGAAGGTAAGAAAAGTCATGCCTGAATATTTAGGATGTGGTGTTCCAGAATTAGCCAATTGCTGGTGTGTGTCTGCCAAGATGCTATTAGGGTTGGCATTGGAGGGTAATCCAGTAATGTCCAACCGGTATCCAGAAGGATCTCATTAATAAGATGAAGGTCGTAATCCTTGATTTGAGATTCAGTAGGATCTGCAATATTTGGAGAGGTTAAGAGACAGTGGCATAGATCATCGCATATGTCAGCTCGGAATTGATTGCATAGGAGCAGTGGATGAAGAGGAGAGCATTGAGTTAGTATGATAACATACTCAACTGTTTGTCGGTCTTCATGGTATATGTTTCTTGTAGGCATTGTATCCACTCAGAATCATTTTCAAGTAATCCTTTCGCAATACATGTCATCTTAAAAGTTTCACAAACAACACCATTGACAGTGTGTAGGTCTTCAAAGGATTTGGATCCTTTGACTACAGTTAACGGTAGGCGCAAGTAGAAGCACTCTCTAAAATTAGGAGCTGCGAAGTACTTGCGACCTATTGCAAAGCCTTGCTGTCTTGGTGACCAATCGTTTTGATTGCCAGACAAAATGCTGCGGGAATTCTTGGTAAGTATAGTCTATTGCATGTTTGTGGGCAGCATACCAAGTAAAGTACCGCGTCAGGGTAGAAACCTCATTCTGGGCTCTCTCAATGAGGGTTTCTGGAGATTCAGTAGGATCATAGACGATGCGGTGATTGCCAGGTAAATGTAAATGCAACCTTTTGACAGTTGGCATCTCTTGGTGCTTGTGGTAGCCAAATATATGCCAGGCAGCTTCATGTGGGCCAATGTATCTGGAATCATGAAACTGCTGGATCTCATCTGGTACTCCTAATACCATAGTGGTTCGGTCATGGCCTTTATAGATGTACTTATGAATGTGCTTAACGCACCTAATACCAGCAAAAAATGCCATGTTAGTATGAAAGTTATAGAATGTATATAAGAAAGGATTTATAGATCTACTTGGGAATGTATTTAACGCACCTAATACCAACACAAACTTCCACGATGATATGACAATTGTACAATCGAGATAAGAAAAGGTTGTCTGGGACAACGTGACAGTTGTCAAGAGGTTGATTTTTTATCATTTATGAGCGGCCTGTATGTAGGGGAAAGAGGAACAATTAGTATGGATGTAACGCAGTGTGTCAGTATGAAGATGCAATGTTCAGTAAGAAACGTGTGAATGTTATCTGTATCATGCCTTTGATAAACTGGATATCCACTAGCTTCCATCGTAGTGAATGGTGCAAAAGGTTTTGGATATTTTTTTGTAAACCTTCTATTTTTCATGCAAGGAGAATTCATATTAGCAGCACCGCAAGGACAGTGTATCATGCGGTGTGCGATGGTATCAAAGAGGTAAGGATCTTCTTCTTTGTTGGAGAATTCGACACAAACATATTGGTCCACCTAGGCACATGTGAGAATTTCGTAAGTAGACAGAAGGAATATAAGAGAATGCATGTGTGGCAACCCCTTTTTTGGAATTCAATGGAGTACACATGTCCGCCAGTATGCCCAAAAACTCCACCTGCATTAATAGCACGCATCAAGGATTTCCTCTTCAGTCCAAAAACACGCACTACCAAGTCTGGATGATCAGGTGGTGATTGGTTTGGAAGTAGAGCAGCAGTAATATCCAGCCAATTTGGGTTGGCTGTCATGGTAAGGAAGATATCTGGATGATGGTTGTAGCGTGTGATAGCCATCGAATCTTAAAATATATCAAAAATATTTCTCGGGCTGCCGGCATGTGAAGACGGCAGGACCATTCGCTGTGCAACCTGGTCTGGTTTGAGCTCATAGGGGCCAATATTAGTCAAATTTGGAGCAAATTCAGATCTGAACTTGTCTTGGTTATGACAAAGATATGTTAGGCAGCTCTGCTCGGTGGCTGCCCACGCATCCACGAGAAATTGTTGGAATAATTTTCCACCTTGGAGGATTGTGGAATATTCTGTGTGGCGCTGAAATAATCTGTAGCATTAGAAAACCATCATAGCCAGGCTCACGTCTGTGTGTTTACCAAGTGCATCATTCCACTGGCGCATACCATGATCCCGACCTAAGTTACCAAATGGGAATAGGAGGACGTAGTGTAGTGGTAAATAGGCCGGGTGACATTCACTGATATGTTCAAGGCAATTATAATGTGTGAGATGCACGATGATGTCTTTGGTATTGCCAAGATCGCCACCATCAGGAGGTAGTACAACAACAGTTTCACTGGTAGATGGCAGATTGTATCTGCAGGGGTCCTATGAAACAGTGTACTGTAGACATGCATGGACACCATGATTGTGCAGTGGGAGCTGACTTAAGATATGATGTGCTTGTCAGAATATACCAACAAACGGGTTTATTACCATCAAAGTTTGCTGAATTATACTGAGGATACTCTACCTGCAGCGAGAATTCCTGTCTGAACAAATAGTCAGTGCATGTTCTGGATCATAGATATAGAGTTGTGCATAAGTGGCCGCATTTGGTTGCTGTGGGCGGAGTGGGCCAATTCGATTGTAGAGTTTCCATGTATTGTGTCCTAGGTCCTCTCCCAGGTAAGTCAACAGGACCATAAGGGGTTCCAAGGCTAGTGAATGCATTAGCCATGTTGTATGACCGAATATATTTTCTGAAAGATCTAGAACGAGCATTTGTACCGTGATACAATGTGAACTGTGGCCATGGGGGTGGAGTGAGCAACGACAATTGTATTTTTCCATCATGGCAGCAGAGGCCAAAAGTAGAATTGCGGACAGAGGAATGCATCAAGCGCTCATCCAGCCAATGCAGAGCATGACACATACAACAATGTTTGTCCATTTAACCAAGGAAGTGTCTAACAGAAGTTTGAGCCTAGAATGATAGAATTGCATAAGTTGTTAGAATGGAAAGAATATAGAGGAAGCATGTAATGATTGGTTCTAGGTAAGATACAGGTGTGAGTTGGGTGGCTGATGATGGGGCGATTGTATAGGGCATACTATATGCGGTTGATGTACCTACAACAGGATACACGAATGAAACACTATAAAAGTATTGGAATAACAATAGAGCAATACGAAAACGTGGTATACGTACATATGTGGATTGCATGACAGGTGGTGTGCGGCTTGTAGAGGGCATATCTCGTGTGTGTGATGCATCTGCTGGCTGAACAACAAAAACATATAAAAACATATGCAAGTGTGAGTCTGAGAACGCAGGAAGTTGAAGATGCTTTTGGGGTAGATAGATGTTACTTACGAATATGATTGGGGAGTAGACCATGAGTCGCTTGTCGTGTGCTATTTCCTGCCTCTGGTCGGCCGCGGTAGTTGAATTAGTGTTGGCCTGCTCGTGTAAAGTAGAGTTTATTAGTTTGAGAGGATATATGTAAGTATCGCTAAACGTCGATGTGTAAAGAGCAATTAGATATATCAGTTGTTAGCATTAGAATGTAAGTGTACCTGTTGGTCAGGGTGCAATGAACGAATCATGACTCCACTATTGCAATTCCGAGGTTGTGTAGACTGGAAGAGGTACGTACTGTGTAAAACGGGAAACATGTGCATAGGAATTGGAATATGCATTTGGGAAGAGAGATGTTATTTACCCATGTGATTGGGTAGTCGACCAGGTGTATTTTGCCGAATGTTGTTGCTGGACTCCGGGCAGATGCGGGAGTTGGATCCAGGATGGCCTGCTAGAATGATCAGAACATAAGAAGAGTGCGAAAAGCGTAGGGGCGCAATGCAAAAAGTCAATATACATACTGGAATGGTGATTGTCTGTAGTCCAGTAGGAGGGCAAGAAACAAAAAGGGTAGATGTAGAAGCTACAGATTCAGCGACCATAAGCGAAAGCGGTGACAGTCCGAGATGAACTGAGGCCTGTATATAAGTAGCAGTAGGTAAAGGGTGCATATCATATCATATATTATCATAAACATTAGGAGATACTGTATGCAGGGGTTGCAATGTTTGAGCAGCAATGGTTGGAGTGTTATTTCGTTAGGTATGAGGGCGAATGAGCTTCCTAACACCATCAGCAATAGCAGGGGGTACTTTGATGCACGACATTACATGTCGCATAGGCGTGGAAGCAAGGTGATACTTGAAGTTTGTTATGCCTGAGTAGGTGCGAGCGCAGAAGTTACATGTGATCTTATAGCCTGCCATTCGGACCCCATATTTCCAGCAGGGGTCCCTAGGACGACTGACTTGCATCTGATAGAAGAAAGACACCTGAAGATAGAAGAAAATGTAGAATATAATGTACTACAGCAGAATTGTCCAATGCAGATAGCAAAACATTCGAGATCAACAAAACAAACAGACTACAGTAGGAAGGAAACATACTGGAAACTACAACAGGAACGAAACAAACAGACTACAAAAACTACAGCAGCAACGGAAGTGTCTACTCTACTACAATAGCATAAACAAACACTACAGCATAAACATTTCTGCAGCATACTGGAAGCTATGAACTCTACAGCACTGAAAGCTATCAACTGTAGATCAACATTATAATATTTGTGCATAATAGGAAAAAGATTTAAATTATCAACTCATGGAAGTGGAAAAAAGCATACCTGCAGAAGATTACAAAAAACCGAACCCCACACTGTGAAAACCCACCAAAAAAGTATAAACAAACAGCCTATGCAGAAGACTACAAAAGAATCGATCCCCACACAGAGAAAACCCACAAAAAAAGCATGAACTAAGAAGAAATACATACCTGCAGAAGTGGAGGAAAAAATAGAACCCACCAAATTGAACCAACAAAATTGAGGCAACAAACAGCAAATGCCAAGCGAAAAATCCACTAGCGGAAGGAAAAAAGCAAATGCCATACAGAAGAAGCACTTACCTGCAGAATGCATTCCGGATTGCGTGCATAGAGTGTCGGAGGCGACAGGTAGGGTTCAGAAACTCTAAATTGCAATACGTAAAGGGGGATTTCCCCTTTTCAGATCGTAAAACATTCGAGATCGTTGGAGATCAGAAATTTTGAATTGCAATTCAAGATCGACGATGATGGTGCAGCCAGGTGGATTTGCAAACAATTCCACATCAGCTAAGTGTGGTGCCGTTTCACGCGAATTTTTTCTTAAATTACAAACTCATGGAGTGGAAAAAAGCATACCTGCTCAAGACTACAAAAAAATCGAACCCCACAATTTGAAAACTCACAAAAAAAGCATAAACGAAGAGTCTATGTAGAAGAATACAAGAGAATTAAACCCCACACAGAGAAAACCCACCCCAAAAAAAGCATAAACTAAGAAGAAACACATACCTACAGAAGTGGAGGAAAAAATCGAACCCACCAAATTGAGGCAACAAACAGCAAATGCCAAGCCGACAACCCACTAATGCCAGGACAAAAAGCAAATGCCAAACAGAAGAAACACTTACCTACAGACGTATTGCATGCACGGAGTGGCGGAGGTGGTGGGTAGGGTTCGGAAACTCTAAATTGTAATACGTAAAAGGGGATTTCCCTTTCAGATCGTAAAACATTCGAGATCATTGGAGATCGGAAACTCTGAATTGCAATTCCATATCGATGGTGATGGTGCGGCCCGGCGGATTTGCAAATCAGCTAAGTGTGGTGCAGTTTCGTGCGAATTGTTTCTTAAATTACAAACTCATGGAAGTGAAAAAAAGCATACCTGCTGATGACTACAAAAAAAATCGAACTCCTCGCTGTGAAAAAACACAAAAAAGCATAAACAAACAGTCTATGCAGAAGATTACAAAAGAATCAAACCCCACACAGAGTAAACCTGCCAAAAAAGCATAAACTAAGAAGAAACACATACCTGCAGAAGTGGAGGAAAAAATCGAACCCACCAAATTGAACCAACAAAATTGAGGCAACAAATAGCAAATGCCAAGCAGAAAACCCACTAACGGGAGGAAAAAAAGCAAATGCCAAATAGAAGAAACACTGACCTGTAGAACGCGTTCCGAATTGCATGCACAGAGTGGCGGAGGTGGCAGGTAGGGTTCGAAAACTATGAATTGCAATACGTAAAGGGGGATTTTCCCTTTTCAGATCGTAAAACATTCGAGATCATTGGAGATAGGAAACTTTGAATTGAAATTTGAGATCGACGGTGATGGTGCGGCCAGGTGGATTTGCAAACAATTCCACATCAGCTAAGTGTGGTGTCATTTCGTGTGAATTTTTTCTTCCCTTTGGTATCGTTTACTGCTCCCTGTTAAAGATATGATGTGTTTTTACAAACTCTAATTTTTTCTTTGGGTAAAACTATACACATCCCAACAAAATAAGAATCGGGCATCATATCCAATCAACTACGCTATGTACAAAATTGTGTGAATTTACTTTCACCTTTACCCATATCTTGGTCATAGCTTACCATTTCGGCATGACCTTTTGAGGATTCGTCACTTCTCCAGCAATTATTAACATGTTTCTTGGTCCCCAAACACACCAGTGAACAACCATCTAGCCCGATAGATGGAATTCATTGATGAGATAGCAAATGACTATGTCACGTGCCTCATGCGTGTGACATTTTGAGACCTAATTCCTTCCGTAAAGTTCACCTCTCAGAGTGAAGGACGGATGGCCACCGCCCCTGCGCTGGCCCCATGGCTGGAGCCCACACCTCCCAGTGTTATAGCATCACCCCTTCCCCCTGGGTACACGTGGTCGACGGAACTTGGTTTTCTGATCGTGTCCCTTCGCAACAGCTAACATGACCGGGCGCTGCGACAATGTATCGACAGAGCTAGCTATAAATCATGTGCCGACAATAGACAACCCGAACCCCAGAACTCAGTGTGGCTATTGTACGACAAACCACAATCCCATATCCAGATGCTGCAATATTCGTTGTAGAAGGTCCAGCCACACGCCCTGCCGCATAGCCAACAACAACTACGATAGCCGAAACCAGCACCCTGCAGATCAACCTCGAAAATCACTGAAGCAGCTATTGAAGCTACAGCTAAAACAGCAACGACCCGCTCGCCAGAGGAAGCTGCAAGAGCTACAAAATCATTCACACCAAAAATGCAGCAGAAAGGCCCAACGACAACCCCTTCTTCAATGAGAAAACCTACGGAAACGATTTCAAGGAGGCCAAAAAAGAGGAGTATTGTACAATTCAACCCCCCTCCAGGTGGGGATGAATGGTTTCAGGCATGTTTGGTTGGAATCCTTGCTCCATGCCTCAATATAACATCTCTGAACACAATCCTACAAGAGGAAGGTTATGGTTCCTCCGCAGTCAGAATTGAAGGGGGTGAAGTTGTACTAAAAATTTCAGACACTATGCTGCAGACAAAGATTCTCCAGGATACTGCCACCCTGAGCTGATTATGTCTCTATGGTGTGAGGCAGTGGAAGTTGCTTCAAGGGAAACCAGCAAGAGCTACATGGGTACAAATCAGAGGTGTACTATAAGATGACACAAATCGATATTTACGTGGTTCGGGAGGAATCCCTACTCCACGGGAAGAAGAACACTTCCATCCATATTTTTCTCCTCCTTTCCTTATAAATTGTACACTATTTATAGTCCCTAATTTACATCATGTACTGTTCCTCTCGCACGCCTGTATTTATCATGTATATCTGTTTCTCACGCCTATCATGAATGCGGCACTGTTTACTATCATGCCTACATTTATATTTGCTCACCCCTATCATGAATGCTGCACTGTTCACTGTCATGTTATTTGACTAACATGTACCAATTCAATTCTGGTCGATAAGCCTGTTTGAAACACTGGCATCACACTTGGGAGAGTTTATATCCATAGATGGGAAAATGGCTGAGAAATCGGAGATGCTGTTTGGTAGAATTCAGACCTTACAATCAACACTATCTGGATCCACGAGAACATTCAAGTTGAAATAGCAACGAGTAACTTCTCAGTCACAGTCATGGAAGATGAACGAGATTCAAAGGCTTGAGGAGTTTTGAATGCGAAAGCATAGGCGGATAAAACACAATGTCCTTCCCTAGCCTCTGCAAATGCACAGATCAGGAAGAATTCGGACCAGGAGAAGGCGGATAAAGCACAATGGTTTGGTGACGGTACAAGTTCCTTGCCAAAATATTCTTATTTTATTAAAATGTTAGATGCCGTATTAAAATTTAATTTACGGAAGATTGTGTTTGAAGGGGTGGGAATTTCCTTTAGTGGGCTCAGAAATTAGTAGGGTTTTAGCATCAAATGGCCCAATTGAGTTGGTAACTTAACATTACCGTGGCCCAATTTCCGGAAACTAAATCTCGTCGACGAAAATGGGGAAGGGAAAACGAATGCGGAAATTCAGTTGGCAAGGGAGTACGGCTCGCGACGAATCCAAAAGGGTTAGTTTCGATAATGACGAGAAAATCCCTGGAGGGCCCGAGGAAACTGAGAGATAAGCATGATCCCACGAGAGTCGTGAAAGAGGAGGCTGATTGAGGGTGCGGACCTTGGCCTATAAATACCAGCAATAGGAGTACGCGGAAGGAGGAGTGTTTTTATTTTCTCACCCTTCAAGCAGGGATTCGGGTTTTGGAATCAGGGTGAGTAATTGGGTACAAGGGGATGGATTCAGATTGCTAGGGGTTTACGGTTCTTCACTCGGTGTTCTTCGTTTTTATCCGTGATTGAAAATCTGGGGAATTCATGTGTTATGCTCGAATCTGATTCGAATGTGAAAGGAATTGCTGTTGAATTTTGGGCGTGTGTATAGACTCTTCTCCTATTTTGGTTAAAAAAATCCTTGTTTTGAATTAACTTTCGGGATGGGGTAGATGAGCATGTGTAATGGGGGAAAAACATTGGCAAAACTCTAATTCAAAATTTCTTACTAGTTTAGATTTCTTTAAAACAAGTATGCTATGCTTAGTGGATAAGGATTTCGGGCATGTAATAGGTGCAGTTTGTTAGTCTGTTTTTACTACAACTGATAACATGTATTTGGAATGGCTGTGCGGATTTGGGTGAAGTTGAGGTTTGGTTATTGCCCTGTTGAGCTGAGGCTCTGTACATGGGGAGTCAGCCTCGTGTTGGCGACTATAGATCAATCTGGTGTTTGGGTCGTCCTGAAGATACTTGGGAGATATGGAAAGGAAAGTATGGAGTTATATGTTACATGGTTCAAGTGAAGGGCTCGTTGAAGGGGGAATGTGTTGCAGTTCTCTGTTTTAGTGTTAACTGTCTTGGCTATTTGTATTTAAATCCTTTCCTTGCAGCGTATGAAAATATTTTTAAAACCATCTCTCATGCGAAAGGTTTTATTAAGCAAAACTTAGATTCTACATTTCATTATTTACTTTTTGAAACCTTCTGGCACATCTCATTTGCTTAATTATTCACTAAGCGTCTAGCTCATGGATGCCCGTTGTCTTTTCATCCGTATTCTCAGGTGTAGATCAAGATTAAGCTGGATTCGGACACGGCAGAGGCAGAGGGTTAGCTAACTTATGTTCATTGGAATATGATGCTTGTCCTTTTTTTTTACTCTCTCGTTTTAGACTTATTTTGAGTTGAATGGTTTGTAGTTCACGTACTTATGCTCAAGGATGCTAGGGAATCTGTTAATAAGGCCCAAGGCGGACCATGTGTTTTAATTGCTTCTTGGAATGTCAGACAGTAGTATTTGATGTTAAGACGTTTTAATTGTAGTCACTTTCGAAGTGTATGAACAGCATGCTACCGGTTTTAGTTTTTTTTATAGGTAATGTCATTGAGGGGATTTGAACCCATGACCTGTGAGTGCAATTGTCACTCCATAACC
>JAOYMZ010020979.1:0-18395 GCA_025802335.1 Pinguicula primuliflora
TGAGTTCATCCTTTTATAGGGGAGAAAACGCGTGGAAATAGTAGTGTGAACCATTATTTAAATTTCACGCGTTTTCCTCCGTCCACCGTCCAATTCCTCTTTTCAACACCATCTTCATTTTTTTCCTCATGCATTTATTGAGATACATGTGCTGTTTGCCAACTTTTTCAACATGGCCGACAATCGCACCTGGAGGTGTAATCGCAGCCCATTATGATCAATCTAGAAATTGGCTGACCACCGGGCGACCAATAAAGTCCGCCAAAGCCCCTGGTTCCCATTCGTTTCTTAATAAAATAATTGTTTGAAATCTTGGTTCTTGTTGCTTTAGTTTGTAATGCTGCAGGACATAGCCGATGATTTGTGTTGTTGATGGTAGTGATATTGTTGGACATATGTATGATTTGTGTTGTTTCTAGGAGTTGTAAGAATCTCGAGTACCTTAATATCCGAATGTGTTGTCGGATTGGTATGAATGGTGTTGCTTTGCTGATATTCTGCTATGTTAAGCTTCAATAGGAAAAGCTACGGTGCTTGAGTAGGACATACTATTATTTGTTATGGATGGTGTTGTTTTGCTGATATTTGTTATGTTGTGCTTCAGTCATATGTCGTGCTTAGGTTCTTTTACGTTTTTTTTATTTGGTGCAACTTAACGAAATAATGTCGTTTCGTCACTTGTACACAATTAAGTAATATCTGACTATGTATGCATAGCATTTTCGATCTCAAAAACTGTATAAGAGTGGAATTTATATACAGATGAGGTGCTGCGGATGGAAAACTAGTAGCTATGGTTCACTGTATGGTAGTTACATCAGTAGGTAGAAGTAAGCTATTTCATTTTCAAATTTGGTTTCTAATAGAATTTACTTATCCAAAAAAAATGTATAAGAGTGTCCATTTTCATTTCATTTAATTAATTAAAAATAATATAAATAAGTATTTCTGGTCCCCAACAATCCTAAACCCAACGATCTTTAACGTGAGTACGTGACCAAATTAGGCCAAAGTTGCTAGAAATGGGCCGTGACCAATTTTTGAGTGATAGGCCCAGCACCTACTCACCTAGTTGCTTCAGTTCAGGTCAGATTGTATTCCTTCACAATTGTTCCAGGTCCAGCCCGACTAAAAAGAAATGTAAAGTCCGCCCTTATTAGGTTGTATCTGTCTCTGCGACTAATGGACCAAGAACTACCCTAACCGCCTGAATTGTGACGCACAGCTATCGTGGATTCTGTATTTTCTGACTAAAGGAGCTCGATCCTGATTTATACCTAAATTCGAGGGAAATGGATATCGATTTCGGTGTTGATAAACTCAAATCTATGCATATAGTGACGCCAGACGAGGTGGATGAAGGCGAAGCCCCAAATGACGTCGCTGATGAGGAATTCAGCGATGAAGAAGATGATGAGGAAGATAGTTTACCTATGACGCTGGGTTTCGTGGAGAAGCCGGTGAAGCCATTTTCATTGCTCCGACAGTATTTCCCGAGCAAGGCTGGTGGAGCTCCGGTATTTCAGCGCGTCTCCGTCTGCTAACTCAGTGATTTAATTTTTTTTTTCTGCAAGCTGAATACTTTGTTGGGTGCTTCTTTCTCTAAGAAATGTATGAAAAATCGCTGTAGCATTAGGCGCGTAAAGAAGGCGATATTCTAATTTTAAAAAAAAGGATTTTCATTCATTTGTGATTTAGGCGTGGTTAGACCCGATGAATTTGCCATCAGGAAGGTCCACACTGTGTGATTTTTGTGGCGAGCCTTTGCAGTTTCTGCTCCAGGTATAATATTAAGCTTTTTGAGGAAGCGATATGATCTTTTTCATGAACCTTGATAATGCTTTTGCAGGTTTACGCACCTTTAACTGAAGAATCAACATTTCACCGGACACTCTTCGTTTTCATGTGTCCTTCTATGTCTTGTCTCCTTCGTGATCAACATGAGCAGTGGAAGCGAACTCCAGGGAACCCATCTAGAAGGTTCTATTTTTATGTGGGTAGGGGCTGGGGTAGGGGGTATTCGTAAAATGTTAATGTGTTGTACGCTTGATATTTATTTTGTATGTCTGATTGAACCGGTTGCAAAGTGTCAAGGTTTTCCGGTGTCAACTGCCACATGAGAATTGTTTTTACTCCAGTGAGGCACCCACTGAAGATGGGAGTCAATCGCCTTTGATATGCGGAGGTAATTTTCCAATGTTCCCTTAAATGTGGCACGGCACTGTGAGTAATTTTTGGTTAATATAATTCAGATGCTGTTTTAGTTTTATGGTGACTATGAATTTCTCCTTCTGTTTCCAAAGTGTTTCCATTTGCCCCACTCTTCATCCTTAAGGAATTTTCACAAGCATAATGTACTGTGTTTAGAACATAGAAGTTGGAAATGATGAAAATGGGACTATGAACTGAATAGTTATTTGATTGAATTTTTTCAATGCTATAGTTTCACATGGGGGGTTTAATGAAGAATATGAGGATCTAGTGGCGTTCCAGCATTTTTACAATCAATACATTGTCTAATTGTTGCAGCAATGCTCTGTAATTGGTGTGGCACGTGGAAAGGGGACAAAATTTGTAGTAGCTGCAAAAAAGCACGGTATTGTTCTAGTGCACATCAGGTATATCTAAAGATGAGCCTGGGACATAGTTTTGGTTATTCATCTAAATTGTGAAATCATATTATTTGCAGACGGCTCATTGGTTGTCCAGTAAGTCAAGTCACAAAGTTTTTTGCCGACAGTTGGAACCATCACAACAAGAATCAGAATCAGGTAGCAACTTAATGAAAAGTTGTGGTTGCAGGCTTGAGCATTTTCTTGTTCTCGTAATTAGTTGGATAGGATACAACATCAATATGCTTATGTGGCAGGAGTAGATATTCTGCTTGTTTCATAATTATAAAAGATTGGGTTGTAGGGAGCGTATATATTCTCAGCTGAGTAGGACACCACATTCCGTCCCTGGATCCGGAACCTTTTATTCCTTTGAGTGTGTGGCATAGCACAGTTATGTTTATGTCCGTCGAATGTGCCTTTATTCCTTACAAATGGCATGAATGTAATACAAGCTAATTATTTCATTGAAACAGCTGCCTGCAACTCCCTTTGGGAAGAATATGTGATTACAATTGATGATTCATGCGAGCTTGATGCACTATCAAATGATAATGTATCTGCCAATTCATTGATCACTAGAAGTCAAGTTGATGGACCATATGAAAAGTTGCGTACCTCTTTTGAGGTGAGTTGTCTTAATCATCTAAACAAAGAATTCTGAATCATTCGTTTCTTTGTTTTTGGTTAAGCGAATTATTAGTTTGTTATCGAAGGATATTTATCTTTTGTCTGGTATTTGAACAGGGAAATGAAGACAAAAAATGTTGGGGATCATTCCAGGAAAGGATATCTCTGGCTCCTGATCAGGTTTTGAGGTGATGTAGATGTTATAAGGGTCATTTCTTACTTTCTTTTGCATTTTGAAATGGTTGGACTATCTATAAAGATGCTTCACTCTCTATTGCTTTCTTACTTTAAAGTCTTTGTCTTGGATGAGCAGGTATTCCAGCTCCGCTCATGCAAAGCCATTGTGGCCTGTCTCTAGTGGCCGTCCATCAAGATTCGATATTCCTCAATGTAGCCATTGTGGGGGAACTCGTGTTTTTGAATTTCAGGTGCATATCTTATTTAGTAATTGCTGGAAAGCCATATATTTTCTGAAAAATTTCAATTCCAAGACCATTTATTGCGCATGAACTCAACTCCCCGACACCTGATTGCCCCAAGTCCTGAATTAAGATATCCGCCTCGGGTTTAGGGGGCGTACCGTGAGAAAAGAATTGTATAGTGTGCAGTGCATATGTGGCACTGCGAGATTGGTGCGACAAGTGGGCCGGTGTTTAACACTTTTGCGCAGGCCCGTTGACTGGCCAATCCCGTAGTGGCACGAGAGCGCTGCACACTATACAATTCTTTTTCCCACTGTATACTCCCAAATCCGCCTCCATTGATTAAATATGACACTTTCATCTAAAATCTGATGAAGTCTTGGAAGAGCCACTCTGCTCAAAGTATGATTTTTTTCTCTGCACCGCCATTTCAGGTTTTGCCTCAGTTATTGTACTTCTTTCACGTACAAGATGGTGAAAATTCTCTTGATTGGGCAACTATAGTTGTCTATACATGTGAGGCATCTTGTGAAGGGCATGCCAGTTACAAAGAGGAATTTGCTTGGGTGCAACTGGATTCCCCATCTGTGTCGCTCAAATAATTTCCTACAATGACCACAATATTCTCATCTCCTTGTCTCCACATCAGTTGTTGCGTATCCAAGTAGCTATGGAAGTGATCTTGGCTTTGTATCCTTGTATGCTTCTTCATTTTATATTCTAAATTAAGGTTGTTGTCTTAAGAACTCACAGGATTACTTGATGAAATGATAGCCTCTGTATTTTATCATTTATGTGAAAAAACACCTTCATGTACGCAATCCCACACTTACCATCACTCTTCTTCAAAATTGGTTGAATTATTGTAAAAATCATGCATGATCAAAAGCACCATATTCTGGCGCGGTGCAGTAGGCTTCATCGACGAAAATTTCGAAAACCCTTTCCCATTATTTTAAGTAGTCCTTAATAGAATTTTAGAAATTTTCGACGACAAAAATTGCTGGAAACACATCGAAACAAGAGATTTTTGATCTTCTATGCATTACATTCCAATGATAACTAATTTTTTTTTTACATTGGAAGCCGATCCGGCCAGTTCAAATAAAAAAGAGAAAGCTAAACAAAGACACAATCCAGATTCCATATGTATCAAGGTGGCCTGAAGTGATGAAACCAGGCAGACCGCTGTCCAGAGTATCTGTATATAACTCCAAAACAGGCTGTTGCGATTGAGAGTCCAGAACACTTCCCTGCTCAATTGCTTCATTTATGCATAACGTAGCTGAAGCATTAGGTTCAAGGAAATGTATACCAATTTCAGTATTTGCAAGCCCCCTCTTAGCAAGCGCATCCGCCTCTGGTAGCAGAGTGCGTGGACAGTGTCGAATGGAACTAGATAGCTCACGAAGTAGAACGTGCGCGAGTTGTGCATCTAAAGACTGTGCACAGTACAACTATTACACAACAGAAATGAACTCAAATATATATTTATATGTAATTCCTAATGTCTGACAGACACCCTTGTAGCACCACCACCTCTAGCCAAAGCAATCCCACAACAGAATGTACAACGCAAATGAAATGAAGAACATAAAACTTGCACCCGAGTCTCCCTTTTGCTACCAAAACTTTTCTTACACATGAATGAAGATGCCGGCACTGTACACAACGGAACACCATGACTGACACAATCTTGGACGAATTTTTGATGCTAAAAGTGCCTCCGCATGATATTGCAATAATATACATGATGACAGGTTGGAAGTCGGATACAGTGCATCTCATTGCAGGTTTCAATGAACAAATAAGAATGAGGGCCATTACTTCGTCTCATAAGACTGCAATGGCTTGGCTGTTCAAATGTGAGGAGAGGAAACAATTGGAGGATGTGCCAGAATAGGAGTTTTGGAGGTCGGGGCAAGGTTCGGGAAACACGTTGATGGAAGAACCATCAACGTTGTCGCAAGCCCACGGTGCGATTGAACGGTCTGATGTTAGGGAGAACGTCAGGTTTGAGAGGCATATAGAGGTGAAGGGAGATTCAGGGATGCCATAAAACACTCCAGCAGTTGTGATGTTTATGCCGGCAATGTCCAGAAAGGTAATTCCACCAACAGCCGGCAAGGCATTGGGATTGAATGCATCATCTGGATGGGAAGCACACAGACCAGTGGCATTGATTCCCAGTTGAATATTTTCCATGAAGACATCTGATACAATGATGTCTCTTATGTAACCTCCTCTTCCTTTAGCCGTTTTTAGCTCTATCCCCGTTGATGAGTCGTGTATGTGGAGATGCTCCGCAATAACATTGGAGATTCCACCTGACATTTCACTGCCAACGGCTAATCCAGAACCGGACGAAGATTGCAAGCGCATCTTTCTAACATGGATACCCGTGGTCGGTTTTCCGTAAGAAATTCCGTATTCGTCCCAACCACTTTTCAGCACCACAGCATCATATCCAGTGCTGATGTTGCTGCTTTCAATACAGACGTGCTGCGAAGAATCTGTAACCAGAAGAACCCCCGCTTTTAAGAAAATGTGGAGGGAAAGAACAGATGCAAGTAACTTAGTAAGGTGTCAGCAAGACCTGGTACAATGCCACTAGTATGTGGAGAATCAGATGGAGAGAAAACTGTTATGTTCTGAACTAGCAATTCGCTGCATTCCAATATTTTGAATGAATCGTCATAATCATAATACTTCGTCTAGAAAATTTTTAGTCCAGAATGGTAATAAACAGAACCGTCCAGAATTGTAATCTGGACCATACTCGCGATCACCATCATTTAAGATACTTATGACCGTGACCGTTAGATCAACAACTAATGGTCCAGATTAAAATTCTGCACAGTTCTGGTTGTTACCATTATGGACTAGAAATTTTCTGATGAAACAACATATCAATGAACAAATAACAAAGAAAACTCTACCTGCAATAAACTGGGTGTATGTTCCAAGCAGGTGCATTCAAGAAAGTCAAGTTTGAGATCACAATATTGTCCGACCCAATGAACTCTACAAGATGTGGTCGGCTGTAGTTTAGAGAATTGTTATTCATTTTTTCCCACCAAACAGAACCTTGTCCATCCACCGTCCCATTGTTCCCTAAACGACAGGATGGGGAAAGAGTTACATCACAACAAAAGAGGATGAGAAAAAACAGATAATACCATCAAAATGGCATGAAGCTAACCTACCTGTGATCACAACATCAGTTAAATTTTGGCCATTAATCAAGCTGCGATATCTTCGACCTGGTACTTCAAGGCCCCGACCATATGAAGGTAAGGGATCAACAACATCCCAATGACTGTAATCCTGAACAAGCAAAAGTCAAGTGAATATCTAGTTTTATCACATAGGTCATGCATATCCTAGTAAAGCTTATGCCAATTAAAATGTAGATACACAATAAGTGGCTTCTGATCAAAGAAAATCAGTTTCATGATCGTGCAAGAACCTGAGAACCAAGAATAACAGCATCCTTTTCCAAGAAGAGGGTGAGGTGGCTGGTAAGAGTGATGCAGCCAGTGAGCCACTGGCCAGGTGGAACATAGAGCTGTGCACCACCTTTATCCACAAATGACTTGAGGTAGAAAATGGCATTCTGAAATGCGACGGTGTTTAATGTTTTTCCATCCCCCACTGCACCAAATTCAGAGACGGATACACTGTGAGGTCGTGGGATTAGTGGCCAATTTGGCTTGCATACTCCCTCGTAATCTGCTGCAATGCTTGACACCAGGAGCAAAAGCAACACTGCCTGAGATACAAGGCCACAAAAGGAAACAGCAAAGTTATTCTGCGTACTGATGGTATATTTGAAACTTATTGTAGCTGTCAATTTTTGAAGAAAACAGATTTGTTTTCCCCTATAACATGGTTATGCAAGAACAAAGTGGAATGTTCAATTACCAAATAATAATAATAAACAGAACGGAAATTTCACTTCATAATCATAATTATAATGTACTAAACATTGAGCAGTTTTTTTTTGTACTACAGAATTAACAACCTTCTCACCTACGATGTTTGTAAAACCAGGTATAATAACAGCATTCAGCAAGTAAGGTGACGTTGGAAATCAGAACAGCTGAGAGCTCGATCATACTAAGGAAACAGATCTCAATGATGGGAAAAAACAATAAAACTCCTCATTAGAATATCAAGCCGGAGCCTTAGATCTAAAGACCATAATTCATCTCTTCTTTATAGACAATGTAGAGAGATCAAAACCAACCAGTATCTGCAGCTACTTTAATTGATAACAACCAAGAGTTAAGTTAAATATCTACCCAGAAACACTAATTAACAGCTCAGATGAGAATGAAGTTTAAACAGAGGGGTTCTACGACAAGATTAAATCTTTTTCATCACTAATAACAACAAAGCGGAAGGGAAAAAAAAAGAATAGCATTACTCGATCCAAGAAATTCAAGTGAAGAAAGACAGCCAAAAATTTTCATAGTGAATCGCTGAACCCAAAAGAATTTAACGTACTTACTAGCCCCTTCATTTCTTCTCTTGTTCAAGCCCTCACTCAACGCCAGCCACTAAGTCTGCAAAATCTTTGACTGTCCCTTAACTCAGCAGAGAGAGACCAGAGGAAGAGAAGGAAGGACAAGGGTTGTGATTGAGCAGCCCTGATGAGTGGCAATTAATGAGAAAAAAAATTCGTCACAAGAATGAAAATTAAAATTGAAAAAAACAAGCGAAAGGGGACGGTGGAGAGCGATAAAAATGATCTCTTCGTCTAACGCATATTCAATTCAACCAAATAGATCGGTATCCGAAAGGGTAATATGATTCTCGACCCCCAAAAACCGGTAAAAGAAGGTAAGTAAGGAAAAAAAGGAGAAATCTTTACTAGTGAAAACAGTTTATATACGGTAAAAGACAGTCAATGACAGTAATTCCACAATTAACGATACATTAATCTCTGCCTTTCCCCGTAATTTGCCGTCAAACCGACACGAAAAGTAACGCACCCTACTTTCCCCTCTGTAACTTCTTCTTCTTCTTCCTGGTGAGAAATGAGAATCGGTAACAATGCATAGACATACACGGCCTATAATATAACAAGCGATATTGCGTAACCTTAAACCTAATTTTCCTTTAATGATTCCCATTTGAAGAAGGAGACAAAGTGAGTAAAGATTCGTTGTTGGAACAGAATTTTCTCGTCACTGATCAATATGTATGCATGGCAAGGTTGGCATGTGCTTTGTGGGTACTAGGGCCCGTTGCTCAATGATGTATACCAACGGCTTGGCTGGCATCACTCCCTTTGCCAGATCAGAACCCAACAGACAACAGTGACCACCCTACCCCCACCCCACCCACCACCCATGGCGTGGTGGAGGGAGCCGTATAAGGGGGTCCCCTGTTTGTATTCTAAGTTAAGTCTTTTCTGTCCTTTCCTGGCCGTCTTGTCTGGATACGTATGGTCAAAAGTTCACCAATTAACCATATAATGGAACTTGTGTTGTTTTATCACACAAATTTGGGTCCTTTTTGTCATCAAGTAATGCGAGAACTAAAATTCATCCGGTAGTAGACACCGAAATTTTTCCAAATTAATATGGGTATCACCTTCCCAGCACTCCCAGGGCACCCGCTGATGTTTCCGTCATGTTAGCGGCACGTCAGCAGGGGTGCCACGTCAGTAGGGCAAGGGCAATTTTTTTTAAATAAAACTTAGAATAATAACATTTAATCATTGGGTTTATAGTATTTAACCCTTAGGTTTATATTTAGCTCTTGGGTTTATAACATTTAAATTAGAGTTTTAGATTTTTCGACGGCAAAACCGCCGTAATATTAATTTAGAAAAATAGCATTTAGTACTTGGGTTTATAGTATTTAGCCATTGGGTTTATAACATTTAAATAGGGTTTTAGATTTTTCGACGGCGAAGCCGCCGTAATATTAATTTAGAAAAATAGCATTTTGTCCTTGGATTTATAGTATTTAACTCTTGGATTTATATTTAATTCTTGGGTTTATTAATTTAGAAAAACTAAAATAATAAAAAAAATGTAAAAAAAATTGGCATGTTGACGTGGCTGCCACGTCAACTGACATGGTCCCCCTGCTGATGTGGCTGCCACGTCAGCGGGGGTGTGCTGGGGTGCTGGGTGGGGGGTGCGCCATAGCGGGCTTCGAAATTTTTTATGGGTAGTAGACACCGAAATTTTTTTGTTCGGAACTTTATGTACAAGATCATATTTTTTAGGAGTCAAATTCTAATTATGACCATCGAATTAATATTGGATGACCAGAATTTAAACGTTCATTTAAGTTAAGTGATCTAATCCTACCTGTCAGCTCAATATATAATGGACATGATTAGAATTCGACACCTAATAAATGTTGTCCAGTACATAACGTCTCGCACCTGAAAATTTTCGGTAATAGACATATCATTGCAACCCTTGTACTAACTAAGAGTAATTTTTTTTACTTGAGCTGGTTCTCCCTATATAATAATTTTTTTAAATATATAATTATTAATTTTAAATAAAAATAATATTTTAGTTGGTCACTGTCTGGATGATCTGGGCGTTAGGGATCAGTATCTGCCTAGCACTCGCCCAACACTTTTAGTTTTTTACGGTAAATTTAATACTGTGCCCTGTCAGTAGCTTACCTTTTTGAAATTGCCCTGTCGCGCGCTTACCAACCGCGCGCTCCATTTTCGCGCAGATTACACCCGCGCGTAACATAAACAATGTCAAAAAAACACATTTATACATGTTTACACATAAAATGCACACACTTGTCAGAAAAAAAAACATTAATTATATTTGTCAGAAAGCATTAATTATGCTTCTCTCTCTCTTATCGATCTTGGTGTCTTCGTCTCTTTCCTTTCTATACATACAAATTTGTATAAAAATTCTTCTTTGTATAAAGATTCATGCCGATCATCTCTTTTGGACCATCACGACTGAATAAAATTCTTGCCGGCCCATTCATCACCGCTGCAGCTCGACAGAGAAAAAATCGGATAGAGAGAATAGGCAATCACCTTGCGGGCTCCGTCATCATCGCCGCTGCTCGAAAAAGAAGAAATCGATGGCTAACGACACATCCTAAGCCTATTCTGAGCTCTCAGGCTCTAATTTCTTGCCAGTGTCGGAAGCTTCGTCCAAGTGCCGGCGTCGAAGCTCCGTCCAAGTGCCGGCGTCGAAGCTCCGTCCACTTGGTTCAAAAATATAATTAATGCTTTCTGACAAGATGGTGAAAGAAAAATATATTTAATGTTTTTTTTTCTGACAAGTGTGTGTATTTTATGTGTAAACTTGTATAAATGTGTTTTTTTGATATTGTTTATGTTATGCGCGGTTGTTATTTGCGCGAAAATGGAGTGCGCGGTTGGTAAGCACGCGGCAGGACAATTTCAAAAAGGTAAGCTACTGACAGGGCACAGTATTTAATTTATCTTAATTTACCTCTGAAAACAGAATAATTATAGAAGGAAAAAGGGCGTTCAAAATCAAAGTTGGCACCAGAAGCCGCAGAGGCATCGAGTCCATCTCAGCCCCAACTCAACTGGAAGGGGCACCGAGTCCATCTCAGCCCCAACTCAACTGACTTTTGAGTTGAAAATTGGAAATATTCCCATTTATTAAATCTTTGGAACTTTTTGTAAAGCATAAACTCTAAAACCTAAATCATTTTTCCTTCTTTTCTATCTATTTGTAAACCATCTTGCAATTTTGAAGAAAATGATTCCTTGATAAATGATGGTTCAATTTTATATTGAAGGTATATATCACATAGGTCAAATATATGTTAGAATTATGAAGTGTTTGGTTTTGTGTACTTTGTGTAGTAACCAATTTGGATCAGAGTTTTAGCTAGAATTATTTTTCTAAAACTGGTAGATTTACCTAATGATTTCGGACTAGTTTAAAATAATAATTTAAATTATTAAATCGATAAAGATAATAAAAATATACCGTTTTCGAAATACTTATATACCAAATATATTTAGACACTAGTCTTCTTTTATTTTGCCGTTCATAACATACCGTTTAAAATTATATTTTATTTCTCTTAAAATCTAAATTAAGAAGAATGGACAGTTGCGTGCCATATAGAGGCATATACCGCTTGCCATTATTTGTTGCTTTATAACCTTTTACTTTTCCATACCAAAAAAGACAATTGTTACTCTTGCCGATACCCTAAATGGGTACAGGTACCGATAGAGATCGGTACCGACACCGACCACCTGTTGTTACCAGAAATTAGTATTGGTATCAGCTCTGGGCCGAGCTGGTATCGATGCATCGGTTCGGTCGCGGGGAGAGTCGGTATCGGTACATCAAATAAGCACCCCCGATCGCCAAATTTTGAATTCGCCCCACTTAACATACATACTAGAATATGAAGAAGCAATGCATTTTTATTCATTTTATTTGATCAAACCAGACTCCATTTTAAAAACCACAGTCCATCCCTCGTTCATCGTTGGTGATCTTATTTCTTCAGATTGAAGCAACACTTGTTGTTGGTGCTTCTGGGCATTGGACAGGCATAAAATTAATCTTCTCGGCGAGTTCAGAAGTGATTTCTGTTAAATGTATGCCATCCCAAAACATATACTCATTCGGATTCGAACACACCGGTACTCCGGGGCTCCCGCAGAACCTCTTGCTGTCGTAATGATACTTTCCTCCAATACCACAACATGTATCCATCTTTATAGTTCCCGGGACTATTACATGAAAATATCATTAGAAAACAAAGCATAGATAGATAGGTAGATGTAACATTTTTTCCTAAGAGAATGTAAACAAGGGATAGAACACGTACCAACATATTGATCCATGAATGTCCTCACTCCATTCCCAAATGGACTGTAACGAAACACGACTTCTGGGAATTCAGCTGTAAGATTTGCAACGGCTTGTTCAAGATAATCGTTCTTATAATCGATCAGATCGTTAACACTCTTCAAGCAACCATATTTATCGTATGCCTCGGGATCTTTGGTATGTAAAGCTGTTAGAATAAAGGGATAGCATCCGAGAAGTGTGCTACCGGGAACAATAAAAAATTTAGCGCCCAAACTGATGAGCTCCTGCAGAAAGAAAAATTGTAAACATGATGGTAAATAAAAGATTAAAACCAAACAATGCAACATTCTTAAAATTATAATTGTACTTAGCACATTTTTAAATTATGATTTATCTGGGGTAGAGTACTTACTCTGAGGGCCTTTACTTGTCCATTTATGATGGCCGGCACATAAGTCTTGACTTCATCAATAGATTTTCCTTGAGTCAGTGCATACGATATATCATTACCTTCCACGTCTCCCAGCAATATAAAAGAGCTTTGGACCCGATTAAAACTCTCTAAAGAGATCATGAAATAAAATAAAATGATCCATCAATATCTTTGGTTATGGTTACTCAATACATGCAACTGTAGAAGAAGAGTTAGTTCACCTTGTTGGGTGGTTGTCACTGTTCTAAGGTACTTTCTGAACCATTTTAATTGACTGCTAAGGGACACAGCAAAAGGTTCGATTTTGATGCCCCTTGCTTTGAAGAAGCTTCGGTCGAGGACAGGGCTACGAGCCACGGAAAAAATGACTGCATTGGTCGATAGGTTGCCGGACAAATAAGGCACAATATCCGGGTAGCCAGCATCAGTAGCTGCGACAAAGACAATATAATTTGGAGTCATCAATATGGATCTGGTTGTATGGTTGGGAGTCAGTTGAATCCGACTATAACATCACAAATCTCGGAATATTGCCTCTAACAAAATTTTCACCTGGTCAGTACTCTATCACTATTTAATTTTGTTTCACATTATATATACAAAGTAATCCTTGTTTTGAACATTTCTGACGTCGAAGTCGTTGAGGCCGTGCCGGAACATAAGAATTTTCATCCTCTACGTATAAGTTTTCTAATTATACGACCAATTTTGAAAACGACTGGTGCCACACAAAAATTTTGGAAAATACTGACCCCACGAAAGCTGACCAGTGAATCGCTCCCTACTTAGATAGGATTTTTGTATAATATATATATATATATCGGGAAGGCTCCGTCGCCCTCAGTTTTGCTCTCAAGTCATTTTCCGCCACTACGATCGCCCGTTAGTGGAATTGGGCGCATCGTTAGAATCCTTATACATTAAATACATGTACATATATATTGTACATGTATTTATTCATATCATGTTAGAAAACCGACATGATCCAATCCTGACTCGGCCTCGTATGCGCAGATGCGCGTGTGTGGGCCAACTTAAATAGAAAGATATGGGCTACTCTCATTAAAATCTTGAGACCAATGTGATAAATTGTAGCAATACATTCGTATTAAAATTGGTTGATGATTATTTCTACTACGTGACTTTCCAACGTATCAAGATAACGAAAAATATTCACATAATCTCTATAGTATGATACATTGTTTTATCAGTATTACCTGCAAAGTCAAAGTCGATAAAACCGTCGCTCCATCGTCCGGTCGGCCATCCGGGATTGGTCATGCCGTACGGCCATTTTGCAGCTGGCAGCTCTGGCCCCCATGGCTTTATCCGCACTGAGTTTCCAATGTCTGTGACTCCATCTCCGAAGTGGAAAGTGAAGCCTGAGGAGCACTTGATAGTCTGGGAGGAAGTGAAACAAGCGAGAAGTAAGAAAGAGAAGCATACTAATGGGAGTGCAAGACTTGCCATTGTTCCTCTCTCACAGGTGTTGTGTGAATCATACATACATCGTCAGTAGTAACATTTATATAGAGGAGAAAGGAAGAAGATAATAATTGAAACAGGAAGAAGAAGATAATAATTGAAACAGGAAGAAGAAGATAATAATTGAAACGGGATTCTAGTATCACGTGCTCTTGTCCCATTTGAGTATTATTAGGGCAATTTGACATCACCAAAGCAAGCATGAAATATTTTCTTATCTTTACCAACCACTAAAAATTTGAGCATTTCTAACATAGATTTATCCGATCACAGTGTTGACTTAAAAATTTGGCCAACTACTCCCCATAGAATAACCACAAGTGTTCATTTTCGATATCCACCCACCAAAATCTACATCTTACATGACAATACTAAAATTCCTAGTGCACGTCAATCACCGTGGAAATATATTTACTTCCATAAGTTAGATGCTGGTCCAGTCCTTTTGAGGTTATGATAGGGTTATACAGGAATAAAATTATTTGTGAATAAGATCGAATTTGGCTTGTTTAAAGCTCATTCGTTCGGGCCACGAACCTTAATAAACTGAGCTCAAAAACGAAGTCTTGCTCGTTAATCTTATAAACAAGTTCATCTCATTCGTTAAACTTAACAAATAGAGATTGAACGTGACTTATTCATTTGAGCTTACAAAAAAGTTCAGCTCGTTCGTTAAACAACCCAACTTGTATGATCATTTTGATTTTGGTATGATAATTCTATTTTTATATATAATGAGACATAAGCTGGACCGATTTATCTTCTGTGAGTTAAGGCGGGTAGATTCCATAATCTAAGGTCATGTTTGGTTAGAGTTTGAAAATTTCGATTGATTTTGATTATGTTTGATATTATATCAAGCAATCCCGAACGGTTACATTGATTACGATTTAAAGTGATTGCAATGTGTTCGGAATTACACATTTATTTATCCATCGATTATGATTATTTTTGTTGATTAAACAGTTAAATGAGTATGAAAATATCAAATGTCCTTACTTTCATTACTTATTTATGCAAACGTGCTAAACGAACGAGCTCAGACATGTAAACAAAATCCTAAATGAGGCAAACACGAACGAACACAAATGAGCCCATTCACGTGCTTGTTCGTGAAATGCTCATGAACAACTCGGGAATATTAACCAACATGGCTCAAACACAAAGCTCTATTCGGTAAGCTTATCAAACAGTCTCGATTTGTTCGTTAAATTTAACAAAAAAAGCTCAAACATGACCTTTTTGTTCGAGCTATGTTCCTTAAACAGACATACGTTCCGATATGTCAGAGTACGAAATATTTTAAGCCCGAGAATCCCACCTCTAGACTCTCTCAATTAAGGTGTTTACATGCAAAAAGTTCGATTTCGGTTCATTTAACTTTCGTTCATTTGATGCGGCAATCTTAACGAGCTTGAATCCAAGTTTAAAGTTGACAAATACGAGCTATTTGTGAACAATTAACGAACATATAAATATCATCTACAATATATTTTACTTATTATTTTTTAGCTTGGTTGTGTATTTACTCAGAAGTCATATATAATAATTCTCGTTACCTCGGGCCCCACCCCTCAATTTAAGAATTTATTTATTACATCTTATTTTATAACTATAATTAAAAAAATACGAAAACAAATCGAATCTCAATCCAGGAAGAAATGGCGAGCGGAGGAGAGAGAGCAAATAGAGGATGTTGCAGACAAGGCAGCAGGGAAGCAGCCAGCGGCAGAGCAACACAACAATGACCAGTTGGAGGGGGGGCCAGTCGGCTGGCTCTGGAGGGGTTGAGCGAGACCAACAATGGACAGAAGTCAAGCAAAAATCTATCCATGTGCATCTTGGCCCCTCTAGAACAAACCACCGGCAGTTGGCGAAGCAACAACGGGGACTCCATTTTGATCGTGTTGTGGCTGAATCGTCCGGATCTGGCAACAGAGAAAAAAATCAGTCAGTAACACAAGATATTCAGAGATATACAAAATCGGAAATGAAATGTATATATGATATCCTGGTTTAATCGAAGCGCGGAAACGTGTAGACGCAAGATCCGGTGAATAGAACGCTGGAACAGTAACTTAACCGTCAGTTATGGCTCGGTCAACCTCGTTGACTCATCGGAAACCGGAAACTAAACGGTTCAATCGACGGAGAATGATGAAAGGAACAAGGATCTCACGACAGAATCGCTCAAAGATCAGTAAAAGGAGGTGAAATCACGATCTATAGATCGGAAAAGTAGGGTTTCACTGTAGCAAGAGAGCGCCGCAAAAAGAGAGATACACGAAAGAGTGAAAAAAAGTGAGTAAAAAATGTTAAGTAACGATTATATAGTCGCGTCCAGAAGGTTCGATGAAACGGACGGGAAACGGGCCAACGAAACGGAGTCGATACAGATATAGGCAGGAGGTGGGTTGAACCAATTGGGCCAAAATAGGTAAGTACAAAAATAGGTACTTGGGCCAGAAAAATAGGTAATAATAGGGATTTGATAATGAATGGGTATAAAATAGAATGGGCCGAACAGTGAAGAGGCCCAAGGCCCAGATTCAAATATCCAATCGAAAAACCGGTATCCGAGGCTTTCGAGATCAACAGAGGTATATTCCGAGAATGCGAATTTCAACCTCCAAGTTACGCAGAGCGTTACCCGGTTGACAATTCAATTAGGATCATCATGAATCCGAAGGTTTAGACCCTATTAATTTACATCATCCGGCAATCTCGGGACTGTGTATGTGGGTGAGATGCACAAACCATAAAATGTGCACAGTGAGTGTAATTTAAAACATACGAAACTGAAACAGATGAAGGATAGAAGCACTCCCTGACGGGCCATGAGTTGGGCTGAATTTATGTGCTGGAGTTGGGCCCACTTCCAACAGTCAGCCACTGGAGGTGGTGTAGTACACACCTCCTTTGCCCATACTGAACTGCCCAATGTCTCCAGTGATGCAACAATATCACAACCCGACAGTTGCTGGCTCTAATTCTCTCTCCAGGAATATCTTGTTTGCTGGATGGATTGAGACTCCCATCCAAGTGGTTGAGTGATCACAACAATATATGAGGTGTTTGACTGCATGCAGTCCACACCATACTTTCATTTTGTTTATAATGCATATACCTTTAAATTGTAAAAAAAAAATGCAGTCCACACCAAACACATCTTATAGCGTCTCAATCAAGGATAACCCCCCATTTTCACAGGTTATCAATTGTTGTTATGCGACCTTGGAGGATGCTCCATGTAAATATTTGAACACGGAAAGGCATGAGCTTTCCCTAGGATGCTGAACTCTTATTGGTGCCAGAGTTGTCTGTGAGTCCCTCTTAAGCAGGCAATAAGATGAGGACATGGTGAAGTGTCTGGTTTTTTCTGCCTTCCATCTCCACCGATTTATCTCTTCAAGTAGTAGCTCTTGGTTGTTGATATGCAATAATAGCGTCTCGCCTCTCTTCCTCCCAGGATCAAAGGTCTCTTCTGAATGTTAATCCTCTCCCGCGAGAAGTAACATCTCCTGGGCCGTTGATTCCTTTTGCAATGCAAGTAAATATAGATTGTACCTGGTGGAGCAACCCATCTTTTGTCTAGTTCGATCGCGCGAGAATAGGGCCTGCTCGCCAGATCCTTCAGCAAAGCAGGTTGTGTTTAGGGTTTAGACACCATGATCCTTCCTATCCTCTGCATTAAGGTACGAATTCATATTCATATTTAGTAGTCGGATGTGTTCCGACATTTGACTGCCAGATGTATTCTGGTAATTTTGGATTCGTCCCACACGATACACAAACTCTTTGGTACATATTGTTAGATTCACAAGAATTGATGGCTGAAAAACTATTGACATGCAAACAACATAATATACATGCCAATACAAAGATCTATCTATACCAAGATGGATTATCAACTATAGAAAGAGAATTACCTGAATCCATAAGATCTCCGAAACTTTAACTGCAATCTTCGATAAAGGAGAAGTCTTCCAAGACTACA
>JAOYMZ010020990.1:0-18393 GCA_025802335.1 Pinguicula primuliflora
ATTAAATATTTTTTAATTAAATATTTTTTTTCTTATATATAATTAACTATTTTTTTAATATATATATAATTAAATATATTTTTAATATGTATAATTAAATATTCAAAGGTCAAAATTAAATATTATTTTAATTAAATATTTTTTAATATATACAATTAACTATTTTTTTTTAATATATGTATATATATTTAAATATTTTTTATATTTTATTAGTTTTAATTCGGGACTGTACCGTTTTAAAATGGGACAATCGTGATCCCGTCCCGAACTAAATTCGGGATCTGTTTTTAGGGCCCGAACCCGTCCCGAACTACTTTTTTTTTCGGAATTCGGGATTCGGGCCGGCCGGGCCTCGGGAAAATCCCAAGGCCCGAACGCCATTTACCCACCCCTAGGATAAACTATATTTATTATACATATTATATTTTAATAAAGTAAAATTATTGAATAAAATAAAATCTAATTTTTGTTTTAATGGTTTTGTCCATTTCTAGTTTCCGGTAAATCGTCAATGATTCTGCACCACCGCATTTCCTTAGGCAGGACGAGTATGTGTTCTAGATATGTTTTCAATTTTTTATGCATATTTCTCCTGTCAAAACGTTAATGGGAAGGAATGCAACTATAGTCAAAGGGGAGGTTTTCTTTGTCAGACTCCTATCATTTCTCTTCTTGCAATCCTTCCCTGATACTGGTTAATGAAAAGTTCTGCATATGTTTCTCAATTTGCCAACTATGATACATGTTGTTCAGCAATTCTAAATACATTTCACCTAAGAATTCATGTTACGAGCTTTGAATTCTGTCCCATTAAATTCAAAGGACAAGGGGTATGTGACCCATTAAATTTTTTTAATACAAAATGTAATTGAAATTTTTTTGGGTGACTTTCGACATCAAAATTTATTATTGATTTTGAAATATTTTGGCAAATAATCCAATCACATATTTAATTTTGATGACTTCACTTACACAAATTTAAAATTCTAAAAAAATATGAGTTGAAAGCCTAAATCTCTCAAATATGTGACTGGAAATTTTTTTTAAATGTAATTGAAAAAATTTTTTGGCTCAGAAATCAAAATTTATTATTGATTGTAAATTTTTTTGGCAACTAATCCGATCACATATTTGATTTCGACTACTTCACTTACATAAATTTAAAATTCGAAAAAATATGAGTTGAAAGTCTAAAACCCTTAAAATATGTGATCGGTTTGGGAATAAAAACCGGTCACATTTTAAAAACAGTGATAGATTTTGATTTTGGTCACGAAAGTCTCCAATTTTTTGTATGTATATTATGTATGAAATTTTTTGTGTATGTTAAGCATTTTTCGTTTGTATATAAATTGAGTGTTGAAAGATAATTCTTTGTAATGAATAATCTCGGTTGTGAAATCAAATGGCATATACTTAGCATTCATTTACTGCAGACTTATGGACACATGTTTGATTCGAATTACGAGCGTTAACGGTATCATCACATGCAGTAAACACTTTTTGTTGTTTGATTTTGATTGAGATAGTTTAGGTCTCTGGTGTTTACTTTTTATTTGATTACGATAGACAGGACAGTTAAATGAATGATAAATGAAAGATATGCCCCTCTCGTGTATTTGAGTTTTAAACACCTTCCATATCAATACTGAGACAGATCACACCATATAAACAAGCACAAGTGGAGCTTAACATAGAAAAAATAATCAATCAGAAGCCAAAGTCATTCTAAACGGTCAAAACAAAATTAAAATCGAACAAAGTCATTCTGAATGGTCAAAACACAAATTAAAATTGAACAAAGTCATTCTGAACGGCCAAAACACAACAACGAACATAATGGATCAACACTTGCCTAGCATACTCATCCAAAACAAGTTTCATTGTCAAAGAGAGTGAAGTTTCATTTTGGAGTCAGATATTTGGCTGGCAACATCCTCATTGATCTTGTCCACCAAGTACGTAAGCCATTCCTCACGCACTTCATCTTTTAGAATCTCTTACATTTGTCGGGCAGATTATGGCCGAGGAGGTAAAATATAATGATCGTTCTTGACCAGATATTGAACTACATGTAGGCTTTAGCTGATCCATCAACTGCTTGCGTAGTTACTGTTGGAATATTATCTTAACATAGTAAATGAACCCTTAACTGCTTGCGTAGTTACTGTTGGAATATTATTTTGACACGAATTTTACAAAGAGCTACAAACCAACATATAAGTAAAGGTGGTGGATCTATCACATTGGGTTTAAGGTTTTAATAAAAGTAATCCACATCTTCCTTATAAGTTTGCCCATACACGCAACTGCACGCCCGAGTCCAGAGAGCTAGTTCTATTTTGTAATATGGTATCAGAACGGCCAATATACGGACCAGGATTATTTTCGGGAGAAGGTTAGAGTAAATGAAACCCATGGATTGGGGGCCATGGGAGTTTGGCCAAATTTGACAGTGTTTCAAGGGATGAGGTCTCGATGAGTATTTTTTCGAGGTTCTCGTAATTGTTTTTAAGAGAATCTCGAATATTGATATCATAATAGAGTGTAACCAAACTAACATTATCCAGTTCAAGTATCCATTTCACGGGTTTTTGATTTGAATTTTCGGTTTCGTGGTTGTCCGCCAAGCACCGCTCTTTCATTTGGGAAATGCTTGGCGGACAACATGAAGACGGAATTTAAAATCGAACTGTTGTCAAATGACGAAAATATCCCTAATTTTACAGTATTTTTATACTCAGTGAGGACGATATTTTAGTCATTTAAGGAATTTTTTATTTGAATTTTTGGTTTCGTCATAGCACGGTTCTTTTCATTTTCAATAAACAATAGTAACGAAAAAATGCATTGCTAAAAAAAAGATAGTAACGAAAAAAAATAAACTTTTCATTAAATTTAAAAATAAAAATTTGGGTACCGAAACTTAGGGCTTTATGCTCCCCAAACAAAACCTCGTCGTCATTCGGTCATAACGTATCTGTGAGTTCAAATTACAGCAAATTCTTCATTGCTGTCGGGCTACTCACTACTGGTGTGGAACTTGTGATTTCATTTATCACTGATGGCCGGCGATGCTGATATGAGTGGGTGGACTGATCTTCTGCATTCATCTTCGAAGCTCATCGATCAAGCAGCTCCTTCGGCTCAGTTTCCGCCGCTTCAGGTTGTGATTTTATGATGGGTTTATGCGTGATATTGCATTTCGAAGTTTTTTTACGGCGGGAGTTTTACAGTACGAAGACTGATTGTTTTCTTAATCGTTTTTGCGTTTCTTTCTGCTGGAAATAGCGGAATTTGGATCAATTGGAGGCACTGTCAAAGAAGTTGAAGGCGAAAACTCTTCGGGCTGAAGTTCCATCGGAGTCAATCGCGGCAACGAGGTTATTATCATTTCTCTTTTGCTAATCATCCTCTGTGCTTTACCCGATTGTCTTGCTGTAAAAGTTATTTATATTGGTAACTTCCTGTCACTGGTGCTCCAATCAGTTCAGATATTAACTCAAAAAGGTGAAGGAAAAAAATCTTTTGAATGAAGTGCTTCTTGAATCTGCCTTTAAGACATGGAAAAGTTTGAGAAATTTTTTTGAATGAAGTGCTTCTTGAAAAGTGTTGCATGTGCAGTAAATAAGAAATGATTTTCTTATCCATCGCATACTATATTTGGCACTTACTTGCTGCAGGCTTCTAGCTCGAGAAGGATTGAATGCCGAACAGCTTGCTCGTGATCTCAAGTCCTTCGAGTTAAAGGTAAAATATTTGTTCAAGGATACACTTTCTCTTATTTATTATATTTTTTTTTCTTATTTATCTATAGATATATACATCTTCCTTTAAAACTATTATATATCTAATTAATGTGTGAAGTTCTGAATCTGAAAGTCATTCGCCATAACATGAATTCCTGGTTTATACTGATGATAATTTCCATTCCGAGCGCATGTACTTCTTTAGATGTGGTTTCATTACACCCACTTTATCAATATTGTCCTTGCAATCGTACCCATCAAAAAAAATATTGTCCTTGCAATCATTACCGAGGATAGAAAATTCTTTAATATCTTGAAAATCACGACTGCACTTGCATTATAAATTATATTTCTATTTTATTTGCTTATATTTTCTCCATTTCCTCCTGAAGACTACATTTGAAGATGTCTTCCCATCGGAAGCCACAACTGTCGAAGAGTATCTTCAACAGGTTTACCTCTTCGATTCTATGAGCTCAGCAACGCCCGTGCTTGCGCAGCTGCAAAGTTTTTGGTAGAATGCCCTTGATTTTTTGTGTATGATTCATGCAACATCAGGTCCGTGAAATGACAATGCTCTCAGCTATTGAAGAAGCTCAAAAGGATAATCTTAGAAGTTTTAATGATTATATGATGTCAGTTTTGCAGGTAATTATCTGGATAATGGTTATTTGCATAGTTTGAATTTTTGGGTAAATATCTCGTTGTTTTCATCTCTCATGTTTATTTGAAACTTATCTCCACAGGAGGATTGGCAAAAGGAGAAAAAGGATTTTCTTCAGAGTCTTAGCCGACTTTCTACCCTGCCTAGGATTAATAGTCATGAGTCCAGCCGCAGCGTTGGCCACCATGGTCAAATAGTACCCACCACTTCAAGTCCTCAGCTTTTATCTGGTACACCTAACATGGTGTCTGCCTCTTTGTCCAACAAACCTTTGATTGAGCAAAAGGCTGCAGCTTACGCTGAAGTTGTGAAGAAATTTAACAGTGCAAGAGAGCGTGGTTTGCCCTTCAAGGTAAGTGGTCAGTATTTACATTGATTTTAAACTATGTATTGCTATTAAGCCTTAACATTTCATAACGAAAATCATTGATGTGGTTTATTCAGCTTATAGGTTGCGGAATGTACTTTTGAATTGTTTGTTCTAACATTTTCATTTAGATTTCAGTTCTTCTATTATAGTTTTCAAACTTTATGGATTCAGAGGTGATTATTCATTCTCAGCCAGCTGCTGCTTTCAAAAATGCATATGAAAGTTTGAAGTTTGATTCTTCTGTCACCAAATCTGTCAGTATGCTGAAAATATGGCACCTATTAATGGTATGATCCCAGTGGGTTTATTATTCCAATTATCACACAAACTTTTGTTTTATTTATTTTTATGCATGGCCAGTATCCATCACTATGCTTTGTATTACTTACAGAATTTGATGGGTGAAGACACAAGTTTTCGGCCTAATGTTTCCAGAAGAATGTCTTTAGTAATTGGAGCTCGGCGTCATCTTGAGTTGGGACATGAAAAGCATGTGATGGATATCATTCAGAGTCATCCTGCACAGGTAGATTCTTTTAGTTATTTTTTACTTTTCTATTTTTGGTTATTGGAATGATTATCCTTTCTCCCTGACCTTGGCTATTGTACTTAGTTATATAGTTAATCATTCAGTTGTGAAATGTTAGAGAATAGCACTACTGCTTTCTCCTGTTGTAGCCTGATTATTGGTTTTAATGCTTTTTAGTCCGTATCATTCTTTATTCACATTTAATCACATCTGTGTTTATTCTTTCATATGACCATAGGCTGCTCTTGGTGGAACTGTTGGAAATCTGCACAGAATCCGTGCCTTCCTCCGGGTTTGTGTGCACTTCCTTTGTTGATGTTTTTTCTGGATGTGCAGTTATATCTATAATTAATTGTTTGTATACAATTATTCTTATTGTGCTTTGTAGGTACGGCTAAGGGATTATGGGGTTCTTGATTTTGATGCAGACGATGCTCGCAGACAACCTCCCATAGACACCACATGGCAGCAGGTATAGTGTTATTCCTCATTAAATTTCCTTGCACGTCAACTGGCTAGCCCATTATTTAACTCATGTGTGCAGTATATTCTGGTGTGTTTTGACTGACGTATTCCTGGTGCACATTCTTTAAGCCTTTATTTCTGGCTACTCATTCCGATTTCAATCATATCTGAACTCGAAATTTCTGCTTCAGTATTTTTTTCATAATATCAAATGGTCTGTAGTAGCCTGTCATGCATTTATACTCTGTGACTTCGATTTTAGTAACATATAAGCAAACAAATATTTCTGATCTAAAAGTAAAAAGTTTGTGCAATATTTGGTCCAGTTAAATAGAGACTTTCTAGTTCCTTGTGTGATCAGTAAATCATCATTTTTTCTTGTTTGTCCAACATTTATTTATTTTTTAAATGTTAGATTGATAAGAAGCAGTCTATAAGCTACATCTAATTTGATCATTCTGGTTTCTTCTAAATTTTGGTCTTCAATTGTTTGGCTTGCCTGGATAAGAACAGATATACTTTTGCTTGAGGACCGGATACTATGATGATGCTAGAGATGTTGCCCGAACGTCTCGTGTCTCACAGCAGTTCACTCCTCTGGTACGAAAGCACTATTGTCCTTTTGCAGTTCAGCGTCTCCCTCATTTGCCTCAAATATATTGTTTTGTTCTAGCTTTCTGAATGGATTACCAGTGGAGGGATGGTATCAGCAGAGACTGCGGCTACTGCCTCAGAAGAATGTGAGAAAACATTGCGGACAGTGGACCGAGTAGGAAGAGCTTCATATGACAAACAAAAACTACTCCTGCATGCCATTATATCTGGTTCAAAGAAGCTGATTGACCAACTACTTAGAGAGCTACCTACCATCTTCAATGCAATTGAAGACTTCTTATGGTTCATGTTGTCTGCTGTTCGGGACAATTCTGCTGGTTCTTCTTCTTCGAGCTCTGTTCAAGGCGGACGGACACCATACACTTTGGAAGATTTGCAGGGGTATCTGAATAAGTTTGAGCCATCATACTATACGAAGAGTGGGAAAGATCCCTTGGTGTATCCTTATGTTTTACTTTTAAGCATCCAGCTGCCATTAGCCGTTTTCCATTTGACCAGAGATACTGGGGATGATGGATATAGTGCTGACGCTGTGCATATAGCAATTGTGCTAGCTGATTATGGTGTTCTTTCTGAAGTTTATGGATCTGGATCAGGTCAAAAACATGGACTTATGGATTCTACTGCAGAGACGTCTAGTATAATCAGGCAGTATGGGACAGCCTATTTGCGTCATGGTGACTTATTGATGGCGCTGGAGTATTATGTTCAAGCAGCAGCTGCTGTGGGTGGTGGGCAATTGTCATGGAGTGGAAGATGTAATGAGGATCAGGCGAGGCAGAAAATACTGATGTTAACGCAGCTTCTCAACGCGGTCCTGTTGCAAGATGGTGGTATTTATATTTTACTTGGCTCAAGAGGTGCTGGAGAAGAAGGTCAACTGGGAAGGTTTTTGACTGGTACCGAGATGAGGCATCGGTTTCTGCTTGAAGCTGCTCGGCAATGTCAGGATGCTGGTTTGTATGATAAAAGTAATCTTTCTTTTCTCCTTTTATGCTTATGGCTTAAAATGATATATTTGTAGAGTTGATTTTTACCCAGCCCATCATCATAACTCATGGTGATTTTTCATGTTTCCAAATATTCTATTTAGGCATCTCCATTACTAGGTATTCCACTACCACTTCTCACCTTTATGGATCAACCCTATCCATTAATGGTTTGAAGTCTAACATCACATAAAGTAGTTACCCATTGATTATTCACATAGAGTATTGTTAAATTCCGCAAAAGCGGGCCCGACCTAATAATCGGTGACACGGGCCCGTGTAGAAATATCGTGCCCGATCGTAAATAGTATAGGTTTGGGTCTCGTTTGTACGGGTGCGCGTGGGGTGAATTTAATAGGAATGTGGGTATCCTCCTCAAAACCCTGATATCAAGGTAATTGGATTACCCCACTATTCTTATTTATACTTGTAAATCTTATTTCAAGTTTCCGATGTGGGACAAATCCTCACTTTCAACACTCCCCCTCAAGTCCGACTAGACAAGCCCTATCGGACTTGAACACAACCCGCACCGTAAGCCGTCATCGTAGGCGGCGAAGCAGCGGAAGTAAACGGGCCTCAAACCGGGCTCCGATACCATGTTAAATTCTGTAAAAGCGGGCCCGGCCCAATAATCGGTGACACGAGCCCGTGTAGAAATATCGAGTCCGACTGTAAATAGTATAGGTTCAGGTCTCGTGTGTGTGGGTGCGCGTGGGGGTGAATTTATTAGGAATGTGGGTATCCTCCTCAAAACCCTCATATCAAGGTAATTGGATTACTCTCACTATTCCTATTTATACTTGTAAATCTTATTTCAAGTTTCCGATGTGGGACAAAGCCTCACTTTCAACAATTATTGCCATTTTTTTTGGATTCGGAGCATCTGATTATGCAAGCACACACAAAAAAACATTAGTTGCATACAACCATTTTTTAATCATATTCTTCTTTGCTTCACATTTACGCCCAGGTTGTGTTTCCTTGATGAAATTCCTCGGTGTTCGACTTCCCATGTTTGATTAATTTAACTAATCTAACGTCAATTGCAATCCATTGAAATCCAGAAAAGAGTTGGAGCATTTTCAGCTGCATTCAATACAATAAACAAATGCCTTTCTGAAGCAATTTCTGATCTGTCTCGTGGTAGACTAGATGGTGAAAGCAGGATTACTGGGCTTATGCACTCTGCAAATGAGATCTGGGAGGGATTCCAATACTACACCGAAATCAAGTTTGTTTATGTTGCTAGATAGCGAGTCTTAGGTCGAGTGTCAATTACACACATATAAAAAAGAAGTATCATCTATATGAAAATGGTACCCATAAAACATCATTATTTGATCTCCATTTATTATATCTGGTCCTTTGGCTACCTTTTTGGATTTCACTCGGCTTTTCTGATTAATACATCACCTTAACATCAACTCCCTTGTCATTATTCTGTAGTCCGGAAGAGAGATCACACGTTATGGCGTAGCAAACTGTGTTAAGACAGCTTGAAGCCATCCTGTTCATCCATAAACTAGCAACCTCTGGAAAGCAACTAGAGGCGCTTAGGGAGATTGCAAAACTTCCATTTCTTCCTCTGGACCCAAGGGCACCATATACAGCTACTGATGCATACAAGAATCTATCACCCCATGTCGAAGCCTGTGTGCCTTCCCTTCTCAAAGATGCACTTCAGTGTCTGGATAACGTCAAGGATACTGATGGATCGCTTCGTGCCTTGAGAGCCAAGGTGATCATTGTTTGATTAAACAATCATGATTATTTAAGTTCTTCCGTATCACATTGTTTGAGCAAATTTTATCATGTAGATTGCCAACTTTCTGGCCAGCAACCTGAACCGGAACTGGCCTCGTGATTTGTATGAAAAAGTTGCTCGAAGCTTTTGAATGTTTTTGTCGATGAAGAAGAGATCCCCCTCTGCTAGGTGCTGAGAAAGAGGAAAAGCACATTCGGAAGAGGTAGAAACTAAAAAGTAAGCCTTGTTTTTCTATGAGAACAATGTAATCGATCACAAGTGCTGCTATAGAAGTTCCTACAGTTTACTCCGTGCAGGGAAGTCTAATGTTAGTTACAGCAAGATATTCGAGACAATCGGTAACGAAAGTATTAATGGTGGAACAGGAGCAGCATTTAGCCATCATAGTGCCAATGGGCTGGCTTCTACTCCTGTTGTGGACAGGGCACCACGCCAGGCATGAAGAAGATAGATGCCTTACGAGGTAGTCTGGGTTTCCTCGCAGGATTGATGTTGCGAGTGCTCCAACCCTTGTTTTCATTTTGATCCTCCCTGAGTCCGGAGCTTGTTGTACATTTTGGCTATGGCCTCCTTAGTATTTAAAAAAGTATTAAAAAATGATATTTAAAAATCATTACAAATAACAATTATGTGAATTACAGATGAAAATAATTTTTTTTTGAATGGGCAAAATTAATGAATCTGGTACCATCTTTATTTGGGTTTGATAGATGAAAAAAATTTAAATGTATGATTCTGGTTTCTAACATACGCTCAAGATATGAGTAGATGTCACTAAACGATTCGATCGTGCTAATCTGTTTGATTTTTTTTTCTGGGTTAATTGGTTGAATTTTGAAATTTAACAACCTATTATACTATTGCATGTTGGCTATAGAAAACTATTGCATGTTGGATCAAGTTCGGTTTAGAAAATGAGTGTACTAACTCGACAATCAAGGTCAATACCGTCAATTAAATTACCATGTTTTATTATTTTTAATGTTTATATTTTTTTTAAAAAAGTTATATTTATAAATAAAATAAATAATATTAACTAAAATAAAATCAGCCAATGAATAAAATGAAAAGCGGAAGATATAAGAACGACACAGGGATTTTACGTGGTTCGGGAGAAATCTCTACTCCACGGTGAGGTTGAGGCGCCTCTTGCTTTCTTGTTGTTTTTGGTTCTTTGAGAATACAATATATAGATGAGGATCATGAGTCCCATTACTCCATGATTCCCTCAATCCCATTAATTACGGAATCCTCTAATAAGGTAAGGATTTGATTTTAATATATCCTTACCTTATTTACCATAATTCTTAAATCTCAACAAGCAATGTTCTTCAGTGCCCTGAATCGAAGAAACTCTGGACTGCATTCTGGGATTGGCTTCAACTTCCATCTTCAATTCCTCAAGAAATCGACCAACTCCCGCAGCAACTTTCGCTCCTGCCGCAAAGATCATGGACGAAAAAATTGTGGAACCTCCTTTGGCAGACTACTGTATGGCGAATATGGAGAAAAAGAAACGAATTGATATTCAAGCAACATTCGTCGACCACCTATGAAGAATTGGATCAGATCCGAGTAAAAACTTGGCTCCATCTTATGTTCCATAAGAGAATCGATAGTTCGATTAGCTATGGGAATTGGAGTAGAAGTGTTACGATGTGTATGCCTAGATAACTTGAAGGGGCAAATTGTAAATATACAATTATACAATAAAAATATCTTACTTACCAAAAAAACAAAATAAGCAATGTCAAAGCCAAAAAAAAGCCAGAATAATGACCCACTGGAATGCAGGGGAAAAAAAGAACAACCCTCAAAAAACTTATAACAATTTAATCATTCAAAGTCAGTTCCTGTAGAAAAATTCCCAATTCAACTTCAAAAACTCAAACCTTAACAAAACATCTGTGATCCTGAAGTCATGACCAAAATCTGCAAAGAGTTACAACAAACTCTCAAAATCTGTCTGATGTTAAAAGAGAAAAGAAACAGATTCCCACAATTAACAAAAGGAAACTCAAGCCTTAACAGAAAAATTCCCAAGTTGCCATGAACTAATGAACGGGGGAATGCAGGGGTCTTCGTAGGAGGCGCACAAATGTAGAACGGAGGCGCACGACGGGGAGGTTGAAGCCACGGAGGCGAATGGGACAGAGGTTAAAGAGAATCACGAATCACGATGCTAGGGATTTAGACGAGTGTAATCGTGGAGTTCACATTGTGGGTTCACAATAAACTCAGTGGCAGGATGGCATCATGGTGGGTTCACAATAAATTCCCAGTAGCATAACTGGGAATTTATTTCACCTTCCCTCACGTCTTTAATTTTGCAGGTATTCCAGGATGGCATCATCCCTCGGAATGCTAATCAAGGGATGGTGTCTCTCATCCCCAAGGCTACCAATCCAGAGATGTTTGGTCATTATAGACCTATCACCCTGATTAATATTTCTGTCAAAATAATCTCTAAGATTATTGCGAACCGTTTTAAATCTATCATGCCTATTCTTATTGCTCATAATCAATCTAGCTTTGTGCATTTGTAGATCGATCTCGGATAACATAATTATGGCACAGGAGGCCATTCACACGATGCGTAAGAACTCTGGCAGGAAGCAACACATGGCAATCAAGATCGACCTTGTCAAAGCTTTTGACAAGATTGAATGGGAGTTCATTCGGGAAACCCTTGATGATGCTAAAATCCCTGCCTTCCTTGGCAAGTTCATTTTAGCTTCCTTTGAATCGGGGACCTCTCAAATTATTTGGGAGGGAATTAGGGGGCCTTGTTTTAAACCTCGCAGAGGGGTTCGACAAGGAGACCCGATCTCCCCCTTTTTATTTATCTTATGCTTGGAAAGATTCGCGCAAGCGATCCATGAGGCTTCAATCCGAGGCTTGTAGAAACCACTTACATTCGGGAAAGGCAAATGGCCCCTTTCCTACCTTTTATTTGCTGATGATTTGGTGTTGTTTGCAGAGGCATCAGTGCAGCAGGCCCAGCTTATCAAGAGTATGCTCGATACATTTTCAGCAGCGTTCGGGCAGGCAGTGAACACGAGCAAATCCGTGTTCTGGACCTCTCCGAGTTGCTCTACCAGTTTAATGTTGGAACTTGAACAGGCACTGGGGATCACGCGGGTGGATAACCTTGGACGTTATCTAGGTGTACCAATAATACATGGTCGCGTTTCAAAAGCATCGCACCAGGGAACTCTGGAAAAGATGCAGAAACGTGCCAAGGCATGGAGCCCGCGTCGAATCTCTTTAGCAGGCCGATTGGTTCTTTGCAAGACAGTTCTTTCAGCCATTCCGTTATACCAGATGCAGACGGTGCAACTCCCAGTGAACACTTGCCTTGAGTTGGACAAGGTGCCTCGCACCTTCCTCTGGGGTGGCACAGTGTCTCAACGAAAACAGTCCCTGGTTCGGTGGGAAATCGTTTGCCTTCCTAAGACGAAAGGAGGTCTTGGCTTGCGTAATTTCAAGGAAGCCAATCTAGTTTTCATGCTCAAACTGGCCTGGGAGTTATTCTCAGGGTCCTCTAAGCTTTGGACTAACCTTTTCTTGGCAAAATATAACCTTTCAGGTCCAGGGCTGCAGGATCCGTACCACTTCAGAGGGGGTTCACACTTGTGGTTACAGATATCTCGTTTGATCGAGACTGTTCGTGCTCACTCTTGCTGGGTATTAGGTGACGACCGCCGGGCCCATTTTTGGGTGGATGTGTGGTGGCCCTTTACCACACCATTGGTGCGCATCTCTCTTCCCCAAGCTTCTCAGTTGGACCTTTCACTCACAGTTTCTACCTTTCTTGATGCTGCTGGTGATTGGGATTTAGCTAGACTTTCTGCCTGTCTTCCCAGGGAGTATGTTGCTCAATTAGTCACACTCAACCCACCTTCGGCGGAGGCTGGTCCAGACACTCTAATGTGGAAGGAATCAGTATCTGGGAAGTTCACTTGTGTTTCGGCTGCTGGGGTGTTGGCCGGCAATGCATCGACCCCCCAAAAAACCCTTTATAGAATAAAATCTGGGCCCTCCGCGTCCCTGAACATATTAAGGTGTTTCTTTGGAAACTTGGCCACAACGTGCTTTGGACAAATTCGAAGAGGCACAGGCGTGGGCTAACGGACTCGGACGATTGTCATATTTGCTCCGCGGAGGAATCCGCATTGCACATCCTAAGGGATTGCCCTCGTGCGAGGGATGTTTGGGGAGTTCTATTCCCGCACACCTCCCTTTATGATGGCATGGACATTCAAGACTGGCTTTACTCTAATCTAGCAAATGCTTCTAATCCTTCTTCCTGTTCTACCTTGTTTTCTACAGCTTGCTGGAGGTTATGGAATGCAAGGAATAACGAGGTCTTCAGTAACCAACAAATCATGGGAACGGAGCTATGCGCATACATCAGAGCTGCCTCGGAGGAATACTTGAGATTCTTTGCCTATAGGGCCTTGCAGAGCAGGAGGCGTGCAATTGCTACTCAAGGCCTTCTGGAGGCTGCGATTCCGACCACAGAGCTGGATTTAGAGCAATGGTATTCTTTCAAAGTTCAGGTGGATGGAGCCGTGTGTCGTTCAAACAAGAAGGCTTCTTGTGGCGGGATCATTTGGGACAGTGATGGCCGGCGGATCCTGGAGTTCGCTGGTCGGATTGGGACATGCGAATGTCATACGGCGGAAATCTGGGCCATCTTTCACGGGATAAATGCCTGCTTGCACTTGCAGCTCACGAATGTCCTCATCGAATCTGATTCCAAGCAGGCACTATTGGCTATTCAAGGGACATCCGTAGACTTACCTAATTCCTCTTTGATCCGACAAATTAAAAACATGATCTCTGGCTTCTCGATCAAGTTGGCTTATCGAAGTCGAGATTGTTTGGCGGAGGCCGATGCCCTTGCTAAATCTGGCTTGAACTCTGTTATCCTTGGTGTGAAGTTCTTCAATTCAGTCTCCCCGCCCGGAGGCATTGAATTGGCAGCCTTGTCGTCCCCCTACCAGGGTGATCTGTCGGCAGCTTCCGGGAGACAGGAGTTACTCCGCAGCCCTCTGGTGCCTGCCCCCTTGCCACTGGCCTCAGACCAGTTGCCAAATATCCTAGCTCCTGTTCATCCTTCGGCGCAGCCTTCCTCGTTTGTATTCGATCCACCATGAAGACTGTTTTGACAGTTCGTTGCAGCATTTTTTCTGTTTTTTTTACCAGGCTTATGCCTCCGATGTATGAAAAAATAAACTCAATGGCATGTGTTTTATTTGTAAGGGGTGAGGTTTATGGTAGGTAAGCATTAAAATTTAATAAAATAAAAATTTATATATAAAGTAATGTTCGAAAATTTTAGATTCCCGTCTCACTCTATAAATTCTAGATCATTCATAGGTATACTCGAAATCGGTAAGCACAACCTCAATCGCTGGGTCAGAGTTATCTCCCATTATTTCTCTTAAATAAGCTGCAAACTCGTCATCAACTTTCAAGAAACTAGTTCTCGTAGTTTTTCCTTGTCGTCTTTGTTGTCTCATTTTCTCCCTTCGCGGTACCCAAAGTTCCTGAGCCTTCGACTTGCGTAGAAGACTCGTCGTATAATTTTCGTTGTCACACTCACTCTTGAACGGAATGGGCTTATTCGTCCTTCTTTTAATTTTGCTCCCAATCTGGCCCATAAATTTCCTTACCCATACTTGGACTTCTTGGCCCACCTTAATTGCACAGAATTGAATTTCCTTCAATTTACCCTGCGTAATTCTATGAATAAGTCTAGGCATATATAGTAATTTTATACATAATGCAATACTTAATGTCGTTTTATGTGTATTGCTTTAAAAATGAGTGTCGTTTTGTACAGACATTAAATACAAAACGATAACTACTAATGAATTGTAAAAGGCAAAACGACAGTAAGTATAGATGATGTATAAAAATAGTACGTGTAGTAATTCTATTACTCTTCACCATCAATACCGCTCTCTCAGCCCTCAATGGAGCCATCAATGAAGGCTGTTCAATTTGTTGACGAGAGAGATGGACTATTTCTTCTGCCTCAAAATCGACCATTTCTTCCCTTGTTAATGGAACCTTCTCGAGTTCTAAATCAGCTGCATTAATCACCGGCCTGTTCGTCTGCTCAGGCGTGTGCTTTGCCCTTTGCTCCGGTGCCTCATCGTCGAGCTCTACATTTTCCGGCGGCCTGCCAGGACCTGTATCCCCTGCCTGCTCACCGTGCTCCAAGTTTCCTGGTGACTGATTTTGCCCATTCATTTCTGGAACCCTAAACGCCTGCTCGCCGTGCACCAAGTTATCTGGTGAGGTTCCATTCAACTGATTTTGTCCATTCATTTCTGGAAATGCGAACTCCTCAAAGAGATCTATTACCATTTCAGAATGAATCGGTTGCTAATTTTTCCTGATTTCGGCCAAATGGTTGATTCTCATTTCCACTACATCATTGTCCTTAGAGTGTGGGATGTTGGCTGATTGAAGTGTCGGCCAGGCTCCTTCGAGAAGATGCGACCACGGGGCATTCTGCCCAGATTTGCGCCTAGTAAGCTTTACTTATTCTTCCAGCAATAGGGTGAAAATCTCATCTCCCGTATCCGCCTTGATTTTGCATCGAATTTTGTTGCTTGATGTATTTAAGATTAAGAGCCTTGCATATCTCATTTCTGTTTGATCTCGTGTTCTTTCGTCAATGCTCACAACAGAGCCAATTTTGGATGCAGCCTCTTGGAAGAATCTGTCACACCAAGAGTGAAGTGTTGTTCCACAGATCCGAATCCAAGTTGGGCGAACCAGCTTACCATTCAACAATTTCTAAGGCCTAAGATTTGTGATGCACAAAAGATTGGTAGTTTTCTCATCACCACGCAGACGAGTTTTATCTTCGGGAGAGGCTAGTTTGAGGAGAATCTCTCCTCCCTCCAGCTTGGTTGCCTTTCCATCTCTGTATAGACGCTCTTCAAGAATTCTGCTCACAGAGGCAATGTCAAGTCTAGGATATGGGGTTTTAATTAGACACTTCTCAAGCCAGGAGTAGTTCTAGGCAGCAGGTATATATTTGAGAGTTTCATCTTGCATTATCTCGTCCTGCTCTTGGTTAATTACCTCTGTTGTTCGGACAAGAGGTTGAATGACTGGATTATTGTGAGTATGTGCTCCATGTCCGTGTGTTCCTCTTGGAGATTTTGCTAGATTCACATATAACTTACATGTCCCGATTCTCGCACCATTTAGTTGCTTTGTAAGTACTTGCATATTAGCTTCTTTGTCGAATCTGGCAAACCCGTAATGCTTTCCTTGATTCACCATTGTAGGGAGCGTGAGTATGTCCCTGAGGTTGCCGTATGGCTCAAAGAAGTCCCACAATTCCTTCATTGTCCAATCCGGAGGAAAATTTGCAATATAGAAGGATGCAGAGTTTTCTCGCAGATTGATAATGTAAGGTGACAGCTTTCTGTGGGATTTACTCACGTTCGTAATCGTTCTTCGGCAGCCTGCTGTTTCCCAACGTCCTGTCTCCACTGTGTCATCAATTCCGTTGGTTGTTTGTATGTGTGTTTGAGAGGCCGACGCCAGTGTTACCGGCGCGACTGGAGTGCCCATCAGTAGTTAGCGTGTCGAACTTGTTTTAACAAGCAAATTCGTTCAGGAAAATTTCTGTCTTTAAGAATAGATATTACTTTGAGTGAAAGTTTATTTTACCATCTTATTTAAGACTTATCACTTTGTAATTTGAGTGGAGCTATTGATAATTTCAAGCACCATCTTATTTAAGATTTATCACTAGTGCCAACAGCCAATCGACATTTGTTATCTCAGATAAGTTCAAATTTTCTTTGGGCCAATTAACAGAGTTAGCTTCTCGAGGTTTATTATTTAATTATTATTGGTGTAAAGCATTGGGCTGCTCGTGCTTGTTAGCATGTAAAATGATATAGTGCACCCCCTGAGCAGCATCCCCAGGCATTCCCTTTCCGTTTGGTCAAAATATCGACGATTTCCAATAAATTTAGACTTGAGTTTATAGTATTTAGTTCTTGGGTTTATAGGGTTTAGTCTTTGAGATTATATTTAGCTCTTGGGTTTATAACATTAAAATAGGGTTTTAGTTTTTTCGGCGGTGAAGCCGCAGTAATATTTAGCCCTTGGGTTTATAGGGTTTATAACATTTAAATTTGTGGGAAATCGTCGATTTTTGACAAAACGGGGAGGGGTGCTAGGGGGTGCCGCCCAAGGGGGTGCGCCATATCCGAACTCTGTTAGCATACATATATCTTTTACAATAATGCCTCTGCCATCATTAGGTTGTTAGGGCTCGCCTAGCATTTAGGTAGTCTATACATTCACTTAGGAGCCTCTAAATCGGTGCTTAGGTGAAATTTGGGTAAGTGGAAGTAGACCGTCAAGTGCCTAAGCACGGTGCCTAGATGATACCTAAATAAGTTAGACGACCGTACTATCGAACATAGATAATACGAAATATACATAATATTTATAATATTTTTAATACATGAATATGTATGATTAATGAAAAATTCATACTTGGTATGATGTGAATGATGTCATCAATAAAAAAACAAATGTCTTGATCATAGCGCTCCCAATTACAATAAAATGGTCAAATATCACATTTATCATATATAATTATGTATTTTTTGCATTACCCTCTCTCTTAAGTAGGTGAGCAATACTTTTTGTTTATCCTCAAATTTTGAGATTATATTTTTGATTAGTTTGTTGGAACTGGGGCAGCGGGTGGGCGCCCACACCGGACCGCTATGTATATTTATATGAGTAATACTATTTGTACACACTTTATTGACATCATTCATTGACATTGTCATGTGGCAATCATCACAACCACATTTTATATTATTTATTTTCTTTTAATTGTGATTGTGATTGTTGTCATATCACAATGTCAACCAATAGTGTCAAAAAAGTGTGTACAAATAGCATTTTCTTATTTATATATATTTTTATATCATTATTTTATATCTTAACTTTATTTTACTTGGGTTTTATATTAAATGGGTTTGGGTGTGTGTAGTGGGGCCGGTCTGAATCGGCCCTGTCACGTCCACCTGCGTTGTTGGCATCCCTAGCCAATTAGAGAGCTCGTTTGAATTAGGTATTCCAAAACATATTAGGGTTCGTTTACTGCAGAATTATATTTTCGGGTTTGATATTGATTTGGGTCGTTAGAGATATCAATATCACATGCAGTAAACAGAATTCCAAA
>JAOYMZ010021001.1:0-18393 GCA_025802335.1 Pinguicula primuliflora
AACCAATCATATTTGTTTTTGTCTGACATGTCGTTTCATGTGTAAAATTTTTGCAAAACTTAAGTTTACTTCCCTAGTTTTATAATATAGATTTCATTTCTTTCTCGTCATATATATCATATCGTGGGGGCTTTGTCAAATCAAATTCAATATTGAATACATGGAAAATATTCAAGTAAGACTACAAATATGTGTCTCCACTTTTTTATTGACGTTATGTCATAAATTAAAATTTGTTAATTTAATAATAAATATACATTACATTAAAATTTTTTTATTAGTAAAAGATTTCATTGCACTCCAAAATCAATATTTACAACCATACTAGTCTAACAGTAAGAAGCAGACATAACAAGAACAAGGAGATTATCAGGAGAGCATACCGATGTTCATAATCTGAAGTGGGGCTCGCAACCACTTTGATATGCTCGCAGTAGAAGGAAATCGGTCATGCGCGACAATCCAAGACCACACGTCTACTTTCACGCTTTCAAAAATATCAAGAGAATCTTCATCATCAAAACAAATAGAGTTTTTGTCTCGCCATATATGCCACACTACTGCCATCCATATCGACATCCACACATCTTGGCTGCGTTTCCTTTTCACATTCTTCATATACTCAGCAAGGTGTTCAACAGGGTGTAGCTTGTCAATATATGTAATACCTAACCAAGAGTATATAGCATTCCAGATTTCATCTGCGTGTTCACATTTAAAAAACAGATGGGAAACACTTTCATTGTCCCGGGCACAACGGACACATCTCAGGTGCGAAGGCTGAACTTGCACACCTCTTTTTTGGATGTTCAACATAGTAGGTATACGGTTCTGCAGCATTTTCTAAACAAAACATTGGATACGACGAGGTGCTAGCTTGCACCACGATCTGATCAAATCGGACTTCTCATGTTCAGCTTTGTCGCAGAGGTCAAGCACTTGCAGTTTGTAAGCAGAAGCGACTGTAAACTTCCCAGTTATCTTTCCTCTCCATAGCCATTGATCTTGCTCTTGTCTGTGAGCAAAGTGCTCATTCACGACTTGCATCAGATTTTCTATGCTTGATTCTTCCCAGGATCTCAGCTGCCTTCTGAATGTTAACTGCCACACATTCCCAGTAGTAAGATCCGGCTTAAGTTCTTGCACCTTAGCATCCTTACAGATTGACAGTTTATATAAATCTGAGAACTGCACTGGTAAGCAACCATCTCCAGTCCAGTTCATTTTCCAGAACAATGCACAATTGCCCACTCCCAGATTAATATGCAAGTTTTGATGGAACCATAGCGAGGCTACTGTACCTCCCCAGATGTCATTCCAAAGCTTAGATACACAGTCAGGTAGTGTAACTAAACTATAGTCCGAATTTACATTCCCTTACTTCAGATACTTAGAACAGATTATCTCATACCATAGACTGCCAGCCTCAGTCTTTAACCTCCATAACCATTTTGAAAGCAGAGTAGTGTTCATAGCTTTGATGTCTCTTATTCCCAACCCCCCTGATCCGAGTTCCATACATAAAGTCTTCCATTTAATCTAGTGGATTGGCCTTCTTTTTGAGCTAGAGTTCCGCCATATGAAGTTGCTTAGCAATCTGACGATTCTCTTTAAGACTGTTTTTGGAATTCTGAACAAGGACATATAATACACAAGTAGGCTCTGAAGAGAGGTATTAATCAGTGTCAACCGACCTGCAAAATTCAGAAACCAAGAGTCCCATCGTTCCATTCTCTTAGACAATTCCTCCATCACACCATACCACATTTGTACCTTCCCCGGACAATGTCCTATACGAAGCCCGAGGTGAATGACAGGAAGATCACCAGTTGAACAGTGCAACATTGTTGCATAAAACTGTAGCAAGTCTGTTCTGACATTTTATCCATACAGATGGCTCTTAGAAAAGTTAACAGAGAGCCCAGAGATTAGCTCAAAAATCTGCAAGATTCCTTTAATAGTAGATACATTATGTTCTTTACCTTCTGCACACAGGAGAGTGTCATCCGTGTTTTGTAAGTGTGTTATCTCAATCTCACCAATTATTGCACCTTTCAGTAGTCCTGCATATGCTGTCTGGTTAAACAGCATTCCTAGACCCTCCACTGCCAACAAAAATAGTAGTGGCGATAAGGGATCGCCCTGACGAAGGCCTCTTTGCAATGTAAATTCACCAGAGTTGCTCCCATTCACTAGCACTGCTGCGTGTGCAGAAGTGACACATTCTGTTATCCATTTTATCCACAACTCAGAGAATCCAAACTTTCGCATCATACTGAACGGGTAGTTCCAATTTACCGAATCAAAAGCCTTGGTAAAACCCATTGAGGCTTCTTGGACCTTTCGTAGGTATGAATTATTTAATTACCAATTAATACTCCATTCAATATTTGACGACCTTTTAAGAAACCAGTTTGCTCCTTTCCAATAATTTTTCCCATCACTTAAGAAGCCAATTTGCTCCTTTCCAATAATTTTTCCCATCACTGTACTCATTCTGCGGGCTAGCAGTTTAGAGAGGGCTCTATATCCACTGCCCACCAGAGATATAGGTCGAAACTGATCCATAGCTAAGGGATTGTCCACTTAGGTGCTAAGGTGATCCATGTACTTGTCTGCCCTCTACATAGGCGTGCATCCTTGTAAAAATCCTGGATGAAGCTGATAAAATCTAGCTGGATTATATCCCATAATTTCTGCAGGAAGTAGAAATTATAATCGTCTGGTCCTGGACTTTTCATGGGTGAGAAATCCCATACTGCATTTTTAATATCCTCCTCTTCAAAAGGTGCTGTTAAGTAGACATTATCCTCCTCTGTTAGAGTAGTAGCTGCAGGAATGGTCAAGTTCGGCCTACACCAACTTTCCTCTTCATACTGTTTATGGAAGTGTACTTTAATCTCATTTTTCACCTCCTATACCTCATCACACCGCCTGCCATCTATCTGCAAGCCTCTGATTTCATTTCTTCTTCGATTATTCTTGACTCTTGCATTGAAGAATTTGCAATTGTCATCTGCTTCACGAATCTATTTAGATCTTGATTTTTGGTACAAAAGCTTCACTTTACTTGTGAATGCCTTACTCAAGTTCAGTCTAAGAGATCTCTTTTCATCATTTTCAAGCTTAGTCAAGATTCTTACTTCAGCCAGAGAATCCAGATCTTCAATGCTTTTCTGTATACAATCCAGATTTCTGTCAACATGACCGTATACTTCTCTATTCCATTGCTGCAGCTCACCTCTGAGAATATGAAGCTTATGATGTAGTATGTAGGCCTTAGTCCCTTTTATCGCGATCGCATCCCATTCCTTTTGCACATAGTCCCTAAATTCAAGGACTTCACACCAACCATTGATTGTGTTAAATATTTTTGGCCCCCAATTGAGAACCTCCTCTTGTAAGAGAATGGGGCAGTGATCTGAAAGTCCTCTTTCCAGGGCATGCTGATAACTTGTTGGCCATATTTCCATCCAGGATTGAGATAATAAGTACCTGTCTAGCCTACTGAGACTAGGCCCTTTTCCATTGACACAGGTGTACAGTTTTCTTTGCAGAGGTAAATCCAGAAGACAAGCAACATCAATAAACTTATTAAAGTCCTGCATTTCACGTCATGTTCATTTCCAGGAGCCTCTGAGGGGAGCGTGGTCTTAAAGATAACGTGAGTCTCTGACTTTCAACAGCAACTGAGTCTTCCCTCTTTTTAGCCATAGCACAAATATTGTCAATCATTTCTGCATTGATATGATCATCCGCCCTTTTGTCCCCCTTTTTGCACAACCCACTTGTTTGTCAGCTTCTCATATCATACAAATCATCTGTACCATCAACACTCGTTTCTGATTCCACCATATGTTGAGCCTGTTTGCTAGTTTGGCCTGATGAGGTGAGATTAACATCATGAGGTATGGATTCCAGTGTCGTTACCTTCTTTTCTGGGGCCCATTTTTGGGCCACGAGGCAGGTTTTGATGGCCATTAACCTCTAAAGTAGGCCATTCCACCTGATTCTTAAAGCGATCCTTTTTTGAAGTATGCGCAAAGTTCCATATTCCTTTATTCGCTGGTAGTTCCTCATCAATTTTCACACTAACCATGTCAGTACCAGTCTCCACTGATAGTACAGTATTGATCAATAGATGTGAGGTCGTTATAATCAATACACACCCATATTGCATTTCAGTTTGATCATTCGTCTTATCATCAACTTTCAGGATTGTTCCTATACTGGAACAGACTTCAGAGAAGAAACGAGTATACCAACAGTGCAGTGGTGCACCCCTTACCCTCATCCAAGACGATCTCATAAGCTTTCCATCCAGGTATCTCCACGGCCTCATATTTTGAACGCATAGCATTTCTGCAGTATTCTCATCACTTAACATTCTTAGTTGATCCTCTTTAATTTTCAGTCTAAGTAACACTTCCCCACCTTCCAAGCGGACCGCAGTCCCATCCTCATATCCTTGTGTTTCCATGATCCTCCTCATAGAGCTAATATCCAGAACTGGAGAAGGGAAACACACCAGACAACTGTCAAGCCAAGAGCTTTCCACAGTAGTTGGTAAGAATTTTACAACTGTTGCTGGTTCATCACTAGCCACATTGACCATTGTAGGGACAGAATGTAAGGGTTGAGCCACAGAACCAGGCTTTTTCACCACTGCATTTGCCTTGTCAACATCCGTTCTGGCTTTGTTGACAAATAACGAATAGGTCTCAACCTTTACTCCATTGACTTTACCGATTATCTCACGCGTAAAGTTAATGGAGTAAAGGTTTTCCACAAGTCTTTCTCATTCCATTCCAATGGAAAATTTGATACATATAGGGATACGAAATTCGAACGAATCTTTTCGATAAATGTTGGCAACGATTTACGATGCTTACCTTCACCATCCAGTAGCGTGGCTTTCCCTTTTTCAAGTTGATTTTTCCCATGGGGCCCAACTGTGGTCCATAGTTCCTTGAGGGCAGACTCAGTATGCTCTCCATTCACTTCGACACCACTTGCAAGGCCTTCAACATCGCTTGCTAGAGATTCCGACATCACACAATCGATTAATTACCAATGGAAGTTCGAATTGTTTAGGCTAGGGTTTACTATAGCAAATCGCCAAATCGCCATTCTTTTATGCTTGATTAATAAATACACATTACATTAGAAAATTAGATATAAGCTATGTAATAAATTCAACTATTAATAGTTTCAATTACATGAGACACCACTCATCTTCCTTTCCAAATATCCCCATTAGTACATAGGTTGTGTTTAGCGTCGCCTTATCAATCACTTTATCAGTCAATTCTGCCTTATAAGTCAATTTGATAAAATAAGTCTGTTACGTGAACGTCCACCTACTACCTTATAAGGCCCCGTTTACTTTCCAAAAATCGTTTTCAGGTGGATTTTGATTAGGGTAGTTAGCCAAATCAATGTCAAATGCAGTAAACAGTTTTTCGGTGTGGATTTTGATAGGGTTAGTTATGATTTCGTGTGTTTATTTTTAGGTGGATTCGGGTTGATGGAACAGTTAAATGATGGTGAAAGGACCAAAATACCCTTGTTTCGAAATACAATTACTACCCTCATGTTATCAATCTCAATCGATGTAAACAATATTTCAAGAAACCAAACGAGCATACATACCGAAAAAATACATAACCGAATCACTCTGTTTTGCATTTCAAGCTTCCAAATACCAAACATTAACCGAGTTCATACCAGATGAAGCAAGTTTCAAAAACACAGAACCAAGTATCCAAAATATGCATTCAACAGAACCAAGTATCCAAAAAATGTTCACTTCCCCTTTCCCTTTCAGTTTGGAGATATCTTCTTATTTTCGTCATTGATTCGTTCGACGGTCCCCACCCCATGTCGTATAACATGTCATGCCCTCTTATTACATGGAATATTTTCTTTGGAGCTATTGTTCATATTACGGATTTTTATAATTTTTTGAATGGTTTTTTAATTACTAACATTTGTTTACGTCTGGAAGAAAAATACAAAAAAAAAAAAAAAAAAAATCGTTCGTACGATGGATTTTGAACCGCCTCATTTTAACTGTGCGTAATTGTATACAAGTCCTTTGTCTATTTTTAATTTGGATTTCACCTTTGAGGGGTAGTTACAGTCTATTTTAATTTTTGGCGGAAAGTTGCAGAAAGAGTACTATGAAAATCTCTGCCACGCAGTACGGAGGATCACCCTTCACTGTCTAATCTCCACTTTGTTTAGGGTTTCCAGGTGTCTCTCCATTTTCGTTGGCTTCGACTCCGCAGCAACAGTGCGAGTTAGCACTCCAGGTTCACCTTTATAATTACGTGCGTATGTGTCTTTTTTCTTGGTGTTCGAGTAATATAAGGTGATCCTCCGCCCAATAGAGCTTACCGTGTGTAGATCGAAAAGGTCTCACGCGAATCCGGTTACCTGTAGGTCTATGAAAGGATTTCGAGCTTGATAAGCGGGACAGGAAATCTTTTCAACCTTTTTCATCACAGCTTCCGCGCATCAGGTACATATAGCTCATTTGATACCACTCCCTGTTTGTTTGTATGTCTCGGATGGAGATAAGTTCCTACATTCCAATCGGTAATAAGATATTTCGTAGTTCTTGATTTCAAATGTTTCGAGTGTGACCTTTGACGATTATACGACATTTGTTGTGTTGTGTGTGATTGAGGCTAAGCCGTGAGGCTGACGTTGAGGTTCTTTAATTGAGCTTTCGAATTATGACAGAAAGTGAGATTGAACTCACTGGTTCAGCAGGTCTGTGGAGTTGAGGATGTGTTAAGATCCAGCCTGGGTGGCTGAAGTTGTAACTTGTGAGGCCTTGCAGTCGGATGTATCTATGGCTTGGTGCTGAGATATTACGGCTGGAGGTGGATAGTGGAGGTTTTTGGACTGTCAATTAAGTCATCTCCTTTAATAAGGGATGCCCTGCAGATTGTAAAACCTTGTGTCTGTGGCTTGGTGCTGAGGCAGGAAGGTGGAGCATGGCAGGATATGTTATGTGGGATATTGTACTGTTTTGTTCTGTGTTGATGTTTATGAATGTTGTGATCACACACCCATCACGTAATGCTTTTGGGCAGATGTTAGTTCAAGGTTGAAAGTATCCGTGTTTGTGTGTGCATGAACTAGACTATAGTGGACTAGTACCTACCGAATGAATGGTTATGTGGCTTACTGCATGCACGGTTATCTCTTCTTTCTTCACTTGGATGATTTTATTTTTCTTATATGTGTGAGCATGGTCCTGTGAACTTTGTTTCATGAAAGGAAGTATGGTAGTTAATAGTTTGTTAAATCTCTGTTTGTGCATTCTAAGGTGATGGTTAGCCTACTGAGCTTAAAAGCTCAAGACCTATGTGACGTGTGAATGCAGGGCCGAATTTAGAATGTGTGAATCAGTGATAAAAGGTGAAAGAAGGATGTGCCGTACCTCATTTTGTTTGGAGTAGTTGGTGCTATTTTGAAACACTTAAATCAGTGATAAGAATGGATACTGTTTTCATTTTGGAGATGAGATATATTTATTGATTCCATAATGATCAGTTTCTTATCATTTACAATTCATTTTGATGGTATTTTGTTTGTTGATTGGATATATAGATACATGGACTCTTCGAGTAAAAAAAGATCGCAGCCTGGCCCGGATGCTGAAGGTCGTCCATCAAAGAATCGAAAATCCGGTGAGCACACAATTACATCTTTTGTATTTGCAATACCACGAACTGTTCTCACTTTTCAAATATAAATAATTGAGCAAGTGTTGGTGCAGAAATTGCTTGGGCATCTGGTTTGGAGGAATGCCAGCCAATGATAACTATACCTCCTCCTTCACTGTCAGTTGTTGCCCCAGAAAATCTGATGAATCGGCTCCTCGGTCGTGAAGTAAGAAACACGTACGGAGGAAGGTATGGACGCCAAGAAGACTGCCAATTCATATACACCAACTTCAGACATTTGCATACTCTAGGATCTCATGAATCTATGCAATTTCCAACTTGCATTTCTTTCGTGGGAGATTGTAGAAGGATTGTTGTCGGGGACCGTTCTGGGCACTTGAGAGTGTTCGATTCGAACAGCAAAATGCTACTGCAGAGCTACAAAGGTTATGACTATTCTGCGGAACAAATCCGAATCCAAACACGTCGCAGTGGAGACAGTCAGCTCATTCTTTCGAGTGGCACCAGTGATGTTCGATTGTGGAATGAATCTTCATTATCTGATGGTCCTCAGCATTCTTTTTCTCAACTCATGTGTCCACAATTCAGCAATCGTGGGTTAACATTTGCCGCACACGTATGTTATAGAACTGTTGGAGAGCGCGCGATTCATTTGTATGATTTCAATACATGTCGTCTGTCTGGGCAGCTGATATCTAATTCTCATCACTGGAATCGACGGACTGCTATTCACTTCTCTCCTTTGGATGAGTTAGTGCTATCTGCTGGAGTGTTTTGGGATCCTCGAGTTGGGCAACCGGTAAATTCTGTTAAAAATCTTAAAGACCCTGATGGTGGGGGGTTCCATCCTGCCGGGATTGAGGTAACGTGAATTTCTATTAATAAACATGATATGCATGACTACACTGCATCTGACTATTTTCTCATCTGACCACATTTGCTGCTGCAGTTCATTATAAACGACAAGGTTTTTGATCTTCGCACGTACACGTATATTCGGACGGTCCCTTCCCTGGATCATGCGGCAATAAAATTTAACGAGGATGGTGATATGTTGTATGCATTTCATAGGTGTCTATTGGCAAATACAACTCTAAGACACCATGTTGGATGTCAGCATCACCCTCTGTTTTCAGAATTCAAAACAGTTGATGCACGTAACTACTCGGATATTGCCACCATTCCCGTTACCTCTGGTCGTTCTTTGGTCGGCTTTGCCACGGAACCAACAGATACTTTCATAGGCTTAATCAAAGGCTCTCCGACCATCAACGAGTCTGGTGATGCAATTCTCCAGACTTCTGCTGAAGTGTGGAAAATTGATACAGCCACAGCCAGACCCAAGAGAGTGTTTGATATCCAAGGACATTCCCGCCAAGACATACTTGAAGACTAAGTGGGATGTTTGAACTTTGAAGAGGACCATTACTTGAAGTAGTTTGTTGATTTCCTAGTCTAAGTAGTTGTTGCTGGTTTTTAGCTGGAGTCAAGTTGAACATGTCTTAGCTGCTTTGAACAGTTATTTTGAGTCAGTTGTATGGCTATAAAAGGCCATGACTATACGTTCTGTTCATGATTTGCAAAAGCTAGTTCTTCCTTCAGAACAATGCCTACTGTTTGCTTCTCATAACAGATCATTCACGTCTTCAATACTCCTTGTTATTCTTCTGTTCCTGACATTTGATATGGGAGCTAGTCCATGAGTCAGCCCGACATAACAGATAATTCACTTCAACAACTAGTAAAGATTGTGTGGTTGAATGTTATCTTGGGTTGCTTTTACCAGGATGATACTAATCCTGGCACATGAATTCCTTACTGCGTGTAAGTGTTAACACACACGGTGCTTCCTCATCATTGACAACATTGTTCAAAAGTTACAAATTCATTAGTTTATTATTTGAGTAAAGAAGAGAATCATTTATATGATTGTGTATTGTTTGCTCAAGGTTTGGCAATAACAAAATATCCGGGGTGAGTATTTACATGAGAAATTGTAACCTTCAAATTCCTTAAAGAAGACAACAGCTTGCACTGGGAGCTTAAGCAAACATCCAGAATAGGAGCGAGCCACTTACACAACTACTATATCACTGCAACTTTACATCTGATTAAAAGATCCATGAAATTTTGAGGGACATAGGCAGCCCCACTTCCTTCTGATGACAACAGTTGCATCAGAAAATGGAGGAAGCTCTCCAAGCATTACCGATACGAGTGACGTCTTCCCTTCACAAGTATTACCAACAACTGCGACCAAACTACCAATTGGTATGTATATCCAAGTTGATATTTGACAAGGCTGGCCACTCTGCCCTGTCATATATGCAAACATTGTTCATTGTTCTCTGCACAAAAAAATATAAAAGTGGGGATTCCGGTCCGGACATTATTTGAGACAGTGAATAGAAAGAAGACATCAAACCAACCTTGGCCTCTCAAGAAAAGTACCCATCCTTGATGGAGATAGCTGGTAATCCTGGCTCCATGGGCCTTCCCAAGAATGCGCCCTTTTCAACGAAACATCAAAGAAATTGCAGACAAATTAATATCCAAAAAGTTAACAGGAAAAAGAAATAAGTAAGCAGCTTATCTATCCTAGTGTTTAGAGTTGGCATTTTCCAAAAACACAATACTTCAGTTTATGACACACTGCAGAGACAATTATGGAGAAGAACTACTTAACTCAAGCTTATTCAGAAAAATACAATAATACTCAGTAAAAGCAACTAGGCTTGTTCATTTATCAAAAGGATAACTCACTTAAGAAGTATATTAATCATCTTTTTGCAACAAAAAGTTAGCATAATGATGAGGGGTATTATATCTCAGGTGAAAAGGTTCTGAAAGAAGACATATGCGCTATTATATTCGGAAGCATGAAGAGTGGGAAAACCACAACTGCAAACAGTGAGAGAGATGTGAAGGACCTCGCAGGATGCACAATACCTTGCCTCAAAGCTGGACCAAAATGCAAATAAAATAATCAAGGGTTGTTGGCCAGGATAAAAATGCGAAGGACAGGGAACCACATCCGGTCCCTCAACAGTTTACATCATCTGGCAGTCTTGGTCGAATTTACTGAATAAAGGCATGGAAAGATGATGAAGTAGGAATTCTGGCCCAGACTGTTAAGAAACAAACCCTGCAGTGAGAAAGAATCTGGTAAGAAGAAGCATTAAACCTCGAGGCCGCTCTTCAGTTCAAGTTCAATGCAATTAATGTTATGCAGAATTTCCTGAGACTCTCCATGTTCACAGATCGTGCAACAAATTTATTGGCCACCCATATCCAGAACATTAAGAGCACCAACGTGTTTCATTTCCAGTGTAAACCACGTAGACTAAGACCCTCTTAAAACACACATCGAACAACTTCTACAAAAGCAAATCAAAAAAAGGAACAAAAAAGATCATGAGATGAATGAAGAAATAGTGCATTACATCAAAAAGTGAGATAATACAAAAAGGACCGATGTTGGAAGAGGGCAAGAGTTCAAGTGTTACTATTATTGACTACTCACAACCACCATCCATCCAGCACAAATTGTAAAACCGGCAAAATGTGCAGTACATGCCGGTATCATCTTTTTTAACTGGGAAAAAACTTTTCTTTCAACAGATTCTGAAAAACAGAAGTTAACATAGTGCTTTTCAATTTTTTTTTTTTTTTTTTTTTTGGAAAAAAAAAACAGAAAAGAAGTTAATAGGAGTATAACCTGCACATACACTTAAGAAGTTGTTTGGGAGGAAACTGTCCTGATTGATTGGCATGAGCACAATTCAACTAACAAACATGAAAATGTAAAAAGAAAGTGCAAGTGAAAAGAAGCAAATTCCTACAGATTTATTATAAGCATAGCAGGAGAAAATCATAATTCAAAAAATGGTCAAAGGAATTTACAAAATTTAAGAGCACAACGCACAGAGAAGAGAAGACAGCCTATAGTAAACCTGTGCCCAAGCCTGTCCTCTGTGGTGGATTTTACTCCTGTCTTGAATATCCAAATGGAAGTTTTCAACCATTTGCTTGATGGTCCAACCCATTTGATTCGCAAATGTTCAGTGTCTGATTTACGAGGCTGAACATTTTCTTATGTACGGTGGGTTCCTCCCTCTTCCCCCCCCTTTTTTTTTTCTCTAGAAATTGATCACTCATTGTCCTTTCAACTAAAGAATTTCAGTTCCATAGTCCAGCAAAATGCAACACGGATTTGGAAGTTCGGTGAACTACAATTGACGATTTGGAGAAATGCAGTCAGCAAAGTGAACAACACGGATGTAATTAATAAAATGAGGACAACAACTCACATAAGAATTGAACCTGCAGAAGCCCAGTTCAACCGAGCAGATCTGCAATCAAAAGGGGAACGCCAGTAAGATTCCAAAACATCAAATTGGATAATGTGCAGCAACACGGAAAGAGGACAACAAAGCACATAAGAATTAACCTGTAGAAGTGCAGTTCAACCTAGAAGATCTGCAATTAAAAGGAAAAAGTCGGTAAGATTCCGAAACATCCAAGTGCAACAACACCGGAAGAGGAATGCGAAGCACATATGAAATGAACATGCAGCAGCGTAGTTCGACCAATGAGAGCTGCAACGGAAAAGGGGAAAGTCAGTAAGGATTCCGAAACATAAAATCAAACAAGATGAAGGCAGCATACCACTTCAAATGCGATGGTGGACTGTCGGCACAAAGTGAACGCAGAAGAAAATGTTTGATAGTAATTGACGAACCTCTAAACAAATCAGACAGCAAAAGAGCAAATCGGAAAACACAAGCTACATAGGACAATCGAGACACAGCAAACCCAAACAGATGAAAGTGAAATTCAGATGGAATTCACCTGCAATGAAAACGGGAATTGATTAGATATACATTTGATGACCCCAAGCCCAGACATTGTAGAACGCACATGCGCCAGCCGCGGGATGAATTGAAGGAATTGATGGTGAACTGCCGTTTGTTGCCTTGCCGTTTCAGGAGTGTATTCATTTTTTTTTTTTTTGGGCAAGTAAACGTATATTATTGTATAATCTTGGATTATTTACGTCATTATCTATCTTGTAATGTTATACACATCTTTGGCTTTCTACTCCAATCACCATATCTAATTTCTAGATTCAATCTGCCATGTGTTCGCAGGAGCAGCCATGTCTTCACCTTTATTTGTTCAAAATCATCATTAGCGTTTGGGATCACCTGGTTGAAGATGGCTTTATTTCTCATCCTCCATATCTGGCATATTACAACCTGCCATAATAGATTCCAGAATCTTGGTATTCTGATTTTATATGGTCACTTCTCAAAATGTTGTGGAAGAACTTCGAGGCTTGTCACAGTTAATCCAGGGAGTTCCAGCCACTCACAACATAGATCCCACAATTTTCTACATTCAGGACATTGCAAAAAATGGTGAACAACAGACTCATGGTCCAGTTGGCAGAGAGGGCACTGAACTTGCACCGTGGTGATTCCTCGCTTGGCTAAGTTATCAGCGATAGAAACTCTATCCTGTAGTAATCTCCAGCAGAACGCTGACATTTTGACTGGCACCATCTGATTCCATACATTTGTCGCACTTCTATTAGCTTGGGTGTCTTGCCACTCAGTTTGCATAAGTTTCCCGTATATATCTGCAGTGGAGTATGCAGGGAAGCTTGGATTCCAGTACGAGCTATCATTCTGTTGAGAGGGAATTGGCGCCTGCACCAACAGAGAGATGAGGCTTTATAGCTGCAACAATTCCATTTCATTGAGGTGCCTATGCCATAGCCAGCTCCAGTACCAGATTTGCTCAAAGTGACCTTTGTCAGAGATCTTAGCTTGCTTATCAACAGTAATGGAGTAGAGTTCAGGAAACATTTTTTCAAAACTTTCACCTCCAAGCCAGGTTTGCGTCCAAATATATGTGTCTGCTCCATTGCCAATTTGTCGAACGAGTCGTACCAATCTGTTGCTATGACATTTTTGTTTATGTCCTACCACCAGCTTGATTGTCGGGATGATGTTGGTCTTGCTTCTGTGGACATGGGGCCATATAAGGATTGCAATACTGAGATTCATAGCTGATCAGTCTGTTGAGTGAGCCTATAGGCCCACTTTCCGAGTAATGCATAGTTGAACTACTGCAGTGCTTTAATCCCCAAGCCACCAACTTGTTTGGGATAATAGATCACCTTCCACTTGACTTAAGAGATTTCCTTGGCCCATCTACAGCTTCTCCCCACAACAATTTGCTCATCAGCATCACCATTTGCTTGATAACACCCACTGGTGCTTTATACATTGAGAGGTAGTAGGTAGAAATGGAAGTTAATACAGACTTGAGCAAAACAATTCTTTCTCCCATTGAGATGTATCTTTTCTCCCACCCTCTCAGCCTCGTTTTTATGACATCCAAGACAGGCTTGCCAGGATCTTATTAATCTCGGGGTTATGTCAATCTGCACTCCCAAATATTTGAAAGGCTGGGACTTTTTTTGCTGCCACATGATTGAATGGCTGACCAGATTTCCTCCTCAGAGAAGTAAGATGTGGGCATGACATTTTGCTGGCCAGTAACTTTCTGGCTGATGTTCCAGTTAACCTTGGGCTTGACTTTGTGTTCTTCCTTATAATGATCAGCAAAACTGGTGTACAGGTGTTGTTTTACCTCAGCAATGTTGGTATTCCATGCTCCATCGATCTCCGTTCCTTGGATGGTGTTTTTAGCTTGATTATTCATAATCCAAACATGGAAAAATTTGGTGTTTGCGTCACATTCACGCTGCCATTTGCTTCTAGCTTTCTGAAATGTGAGACTATCAAGCATACAGTTTAGCTTCCTCAGCTCAATTTCAGCATCTTTTCGTGAGTTAATCTCTGAGTCTGCTAATATAGAAACCTCCAGTTTCATATAAATCTCCTTAATCACCTTATCTTTATCTCTGATCTGGCCGCGAAGATTGCCAAACACATCTCGGTTCCAAATTCTCAGTTGCTCTTTCAGATATTTCAACTTTTGAACAAGAGTAAAACCCATTGCACCTGTTGCTCTGGCATCCTCCCATGTTTTCTTTACAAACTGCTCGAAGTCCTTGTAATAGAACCAAGAGTCCAAGAATTTGAAGTGCTTCGGTCCCCAATTAACCACATCGTTAATTAGGACAAGAGGGAAATTATCTGAGGTTCTTCTATCCAAGGCAATTTGCGTTAACACTTGCCACTGAGTTAGCCCCTGTTCAGATACCAGAAAACGGTCTAGCGTGCTTGCACTCCCCCCTGGCTGAAACCAGGTGTATTTCCACAGCTGAAGGGGCAAGTCTATTAATTCAGTTTCTTCTATGAATTCATTATAGTCAGCTACATCTCTTGCAGCAGGTTGAGAGAAACCCCTTCTTTCAGCCAAGGATCTTACTGCATTAAGATCACCGTAGATGCACCATGCAGCAGTAGAATCTTGCCTGATTCGTTGCAGAATCGATCTCCATAATCTTCTCTTTCGTTCCTACACACATGGAGAGTAAACATTCATTATTTTAACAGGAACATGTTCAACACTCGTGATCCAGCTGCCTTGCAGCTCAATTATCCCCTTGCTGACCAACTACATTTCAATGTAAAGCTATCCTTGCGCCATGTACAGAGGAGGCCACCTGAAAACCCATCAGACGGCTGAGCAACAAAATCAACATCAGCCATTCTCCACATTTTTTCACAATCTTTCATCGTTACATTTCTTTTTTTCGTCTCTTGCACACAGGCTATACGTATGTCATATTGCTGAATAATATCAAATATCTCCTTCTTCTTATATCCAGCATTTAATCCTCGTATGTTATAACTCAGCATCTGCATTTAATACAACTTGGATTCACCTTGTCTGCCTTGGTCTGTTCAGACATTGTTATCCTGCCTATCTTGTTGTTCAAGCTGCATCAAGACTGCTGCTTGTTCGTCAGTGGCTTCCACTCCTAACACCTTAGCCAGTTCGAGAGTTGCATCGGCCTCAGTTTGGAGTTGTTCCTGTGTTTCAGGGATTATTTCCTCTATCATTGGAACAACATTTAAGTTGATGGAATTTACAGTCTGCAGTTGTCTCCTTTCCAGTCGCCTTTTCTCCATTCGCCTTCTTCTACACTCCCTTGCTTCAGAAATACGCAGTGCAAGTGTCATGGCCCCAGAGTATAGTCCCACTGGTCTGTGCAGAGATGACCTGGTAGGTTTAGTGTGATGGCGGCGTCTACGCAATGTGATTTTGCTCTATTTCGAGGTGCCATCTAATTGGCTGGTGGACAGTGTCTCCAAGGATTGACCCTTAGTATTTCCCAGCTGCATCAATGCACATTGTTTGGGACCCAAATTGTTTACACTCAGGCTTTGAATCGTCTGGCTATGATTGTTTGAGTCCTGCCCTTGGGGGGATCCAAAGAGGGCATTTAATGAGCATCCTTCTCCTACCCAGTTATTTTCCGGCACAACGGGACTTGCTGGAGTCTGGACATAACCCCTCTCCTCCGCTATCCCCTCATCCAACATTCTTGTATTTTTTGTCACAGGCGTGTTGTACAGGGCCTTCTCTTCAATCTCAATTTCATACAATCTCGAGTTTATTACAATATTTGTAATCTCATCCAATGGTTTCTTTGTCGCTGTGCACACAACAATTCTGCACCATAGCAAATTTCTCCAGCTTAATGTTTCCTCATCAATTTCTTGCACAGCTCCAATACGGCTTCCTACCCAGTTCAGACAGGTTGCATTCCAATAGGCGAGTGGCAGACCACGAATTCGTATCCATACTGTCCTACATGGTGTTAAAGATATTTGTCCCATACTGATTACAAACATAAAAACCAATTATTATATAATGATATGTGATGCATACCTCTATTGCCTTGGTATCTTGGCTTTTAAAAGTGTAAGCTCACATTCATTATATACTGGACCACGCGCACACACACGCATGGACCCGAACCCACCGGGTCGGGTCTGTTCTAAATTTCAACTTGGTATCAGAGCAGATAATGGTCTAATGGTCGAAAAAAGATTCATGGGCCTCGATACACCTACCCACATAAAAAAAGAGGCACCCAATAACACAAGCTATAAAAAAGGTCATGATTGTTGATGGACCTAGAGCCTTTGAGGTTAATTAGGCTAGCCCAGGTAATATAAATAATCAAGTCTCAACAGGGCTTGCCCAGTTGGACTTGCGGGAGAGTGTTAAAGATATTTGTCCCATACCGATTACAAACATAGAAACCAACTAGTATATAATGATATGTGATGCTTACCTCTATTGCCTTGGTACATTGGCTTTTAAAAGTGTAAGCTCACATTCATTATATACTGGCCCACGCGCACACACACGCACGGGCCCGAACCCACCAGGTCGGGTCTGTTCTAAACCCGGGTTCGGTTCCCGGCATCAGAACCATGATGGACTGGGCGGTCGTTGATTCGTGTTTAGAGCTGGCACACTTTGTATAAAATTTATCATAGTATCGAAGCCAATAATAGTCTAATGACCGAATGGCCTGTATACGTTTCCTCTCTTCTTCGGTATGGTGTTCAAGTTCGACAGGGCTTACCTAGTCGAGATTGAGGGGGAGTGTTAAACATATAAAGGAACAATTGTCCCATACCGGTTAGGAGAACTAAGATTTACTAGTATAAATAGGAATTGTGAGGAGAACCAATTACCTTGGGCCTAAGGTTTTAATGGTGACATCCACATTCTTACCAACTTAACCCCCACACGCACGCCTGCATATACGAGACCCAGGTATCCCTGGGCTCGATTTATTCAAAAGCCCGTTGACCCGAGTGTGATGGGTCGGGCGGCCATTGACTTGCGTTTAGAGCTGGCACACTTTATATAAAATTTATCAGCTCAAGATTAGCATCCCACGTGGAAATCTTTTTAAACATAGTGTTCTGCTGCTGATTTCCAAAATCCAAAAGCCTCTTCCTTTGGTCCTCATTCAAGCCACATATAAGTGCCTTATTAGCAGGTAGCAGTGCCATTGTAAAGCCATTGTAACCACACAATTTCAATTTATGCTCAATTTTCATTAGATCTCCATCTTCTAGTTCTGTCACCAGTGCATTACTCAGCCATAGCTTATCATCATTTGTCGTAGTGTAGGAGTTCATACTTCCATCATTTTGCTTCGGGACTAAATTCCCTTTTAGGTTGGAGATAGTTGCATATGTAATCCCAAGGCGCATGACACCAGAAGCTTCCCCCTTCTCATATATTGTCAATTGAGGCTTGGTAACTCAATTCGTTTGGCCTGGACTCGCTTGCCATCCTGAACAGCTTTCCCCCCTGATATTTAGAGACGTTGACTTGTATATGGCAACCTGCAATTCATCTCCCGTTGATCTTCTTAGCCAATTTCTCTACATCATGATCAGCACTAAATCGTGCAAATACGAACCTCTTTTCGTTAAGCCCTAACTTGTTTCGTATGAAGTTGTCAAACAAGTTTCCATATTCTCTGAAGATGGCTGCCATACGTGTTGCATCCCATCCTATCGGAATGTTTGTGAAGTAGAGGGAGGACAACCCAGAGCGCATATTCCTGATTTTCTCATAACGTTGACCTCCACTCTTCTTCACCCGGGCAAGACGCTGTAATACAGGCTTCCTGCGACATACCTGTATCCATTCACCTTCCTCGTTAGCCTCATCTGCCTAG